>JACSYO010002159.1:11154826-11234826 GCA_016806645.1 Ophiodon elongatus
GAGGAGGATCAGGACAGTAATCTGTGAGGAGAAGCAAAGACATCTGAGTGTCAGTGGTTCCGGGGCTGAAGCCGTGCATACGTGACTCACGGAGAGGCACTGTTTGTTTTCTCAGTGTCTGTCTCTGGCCTGTAGTGCCAGGCTGCTCACCACAACAATAGTGTTTGGAGCAGGAGTCCCGAGAGAAGCCTCCTGTCTTCCTGTCCTGTGAACAGAACTTCCTGTCTGGACGAAGGGAGGGGTCGACCATTTATTTATTTCCAGCTCTGCTTGAAAAGAAGTCGGGGAAACTCTCCTTATGCAAAGGTTTCATTACGATTTGTGATTGTTATTAGCATGTGTTTGATGTCACAGTTAACGGACAGGGGATATGTATTCAGGAGAGGGTAACAATAGGGGAATGGGTACTTCAAATGATAATGATTATTATTATTTCAGCAGGGATGTTGGAAAGGTTGTGAATAAACCCCATGCTGAGTGCTTTCCCCTCATGTGTCTGGCTTTGCCTGTAATTTGCCAGTTGAGGGAGCACTTTAAAGCATGTCCTCTTTGATGATTCATTTCCTCATACAAATATATTGCCAAAGGAAGTTGAATTTCTAGATATTTTAAGAGTCAATGTCTGGAAAAACTGTAGACAGTGTAGACACACTGGGAAGGCACAACATTTAAATATATGCAAACCAGGGGTTCCCATAGTTTGAATTCTGGCAACTCCTTATCACATTCACACATACCGACTCAAAACACTGTTCTTATTGTAGCTGGGTGAGCCTTGTTTATGTTTGGCTGTAATACAATTTCTATACTTAGAATCTCTTTGACTGCACTCGTGTTCCCAACATGTGCGTCTGGTCATTGTTTGTAAAGTATGATGGCTGCAGTTTTAGAAAGTGGGAAGGCAAAAAGCTGCCTTGACGAGTTAGAGCGACGTTGCGTATGTATGAAAATAGGTTTGTAATCGAGGAGTGCAACAACAACAACAACAACAACAACAACAACAATAGAATTACTGATACAGAACAGGAAGAGAATAGTAGAGAAACCTGTTCATCCAAGTATGTTCAAAAGGATTGAACATTGAGGCCTTTGAGGTAATGGCTCATAGTTTTATCTAGCAGTGCTGGTCAGCCTCTCATATTCAGTGTAGCTCTGAGATGTCTGCCTCCACCCCAAAACATGAGGTTATGACAATGCTGTCTTTTATAAAACTCTCCGCTCAGGAGCCAGGTTCAGGCTGTGCCTCAGAAGAAGAAGAAGAAGAAGAAGAAGAAGAAGAGGAGGACGAGGAAGAGTTGTGCGCCACAGAGCGAACTGGAGCAGATCAACGCTACGATGAGCACATTGATGTGGCTGCAGAAGAAGAAGGCCTGAAACGCTACCGCGAGGCTCGAGCCAATGAATTGTTTCCAGACGAGGTGGACACACCCCTCGACATGGCAGCTAGAATCAGGTGAGTTCGGACCAATAGATATTTAAGTGTTGCGAGTGTGAGTTTCGGTTAGAAGGTAAACTAATCTGCGAGTATTTGCTTCATGCAGTTTGATCATTGCCACACGGCATTCTGTCCTCTTTCTAGGTTCCAGCGCTATAGAGGCCTCAAAAGTTTCCGCTCCTCGCCCTGGGACCACATGGAGAACTTGCCCCTCAACTACTCGCGCATCTTCCAGTTCCAGAGCTTTGAACGCACTCGCCGCCGCATACTGGCCGAGGCTGCAGCTGAGGAAGAGGGAGCCATGGTGAAAAAACAAATGGGGCTGTCTTTATTTGCAAATGCTCTTTTGTTGATCTTAGATTTGTGGCTTCACTGACTCTGCTGTCCCTTCTGTTTCAGGTTGGCTGGTATGTTACGCTGCACATCAGCGATGTGCCTTTTTCTGTGATGGAGAGTGTCCAGTCAGGCAAACCTCTGATGATGGTGTCTCTCTTGCCCCATGAACAGAAGGTCTGATCCCCAGTTTTAACATCCGAAAGCCTCTCTGTCTGAATTTGTAACTGTCCATTTAAAACAAAGTCACACTAGCGGTACAATATTATTGTTATTGATTTTGCTGACCTAATCTTTTCCCCCTTCTGTGCACAGATGTCAGTGATGCACCTCTTGGTGAGGAGACACCCCAGCAATACAGAGCCGATCAAATCTAAAGAGGAGCTGGTGTTCCACTGTGGATTTCGGAGGTTCCGGGCATCGCCGATCTTCTCTCAGCACACTTCAGGTAGAACACCTGTTAATCGAGCCAACGTTCCTTTAAGCATTCTCCTATTTCAACCTTATTCTCTTCTTAAGGAAACAATATATTTTTAAATCGCTCCAAGACATGCATTAGCAGAGCTATAAATGACTCCCATCTACACAAAGTAAATTAAGAAATGACTGACTACTACACATTAAGGATTAAAAAAACTCCGAAAACAGCATACAGTCACTTATTTATTTATTTATTTATTTATTTATTTATTTATTATTGAGTGTTGAACTCTGCTCTTCTCTAGCTGACAAGCATAAGATGGAGCGCTTCCTCAGGCCAGATGCCCCCACCGTGGTGTCGGTGTACGCTCCGATTACTTTCCCCCCCGCAGGAGTTCTGCTCTTCAAACAAAAGAATGATGGTGAGACAAAAAGTTCTGTGTATACTTGAAAATAAGTAGATGTCATTTGTGGTTTGGCTGCCTTAATCTTCAACTTTCGACCATCCGCTCTGTTGTCTTGTTTTCATTTGATGATCCACTTGAGCTAATTCTGTACTGGTGTTGCGTTCCTGTTCCTGTTGCTGTGTCTCTCTAGGCATCCAGGACCTGGTGGCTACAGGCAGCCTGCTCAGTTGTGACCCTCAGCGTGTTACGCTGAAGAGGATAGTGCTGAGCGGACACCCGTTCAAAATTAACCGGCGCTCTGCGGTTGTTCGTTACATGTTCTTCAACCGGGGTGAGAGACTGTTCACATACTTTTTAACAGAATAATACGTAACGTTTGACTCCCCTATGGCTTTAAGCGTCATGGTTTACTGTCCTTTTTGTTTCTTTCCGTGACAGACGATATCTTGTGGTTCAAGCCGGTGGAGCTGCGCACAAAGTGGGGTCGAAGAGGCCACATCAAGGAGGCTTTAGGTGAGGAAATATAAAACTCAAGAGTCCTCAGCATCTTTAAGCAGTGTCTGTTATCTGTGTGATTCTGACTGCCATGTTCTATCTTCTCAGGAACACATGGTCACATGAAGTGTGTCGTTGACAATCAGCTGCGCTCACAGGACACTGTCCTCATGAATTTGTACAAGAGAGTGTATCCTCGCTGGACATATGACCCCTATGTGCCCTTGTCTTTACCCTGGTTCAAGAGAGAGGTCACTGTGGACATGGACGACTTGGACATGGAGTAGTGGAGGGACTACATGACAACACAAGAAAGACACAGGACATGCATTTACATAAATACTTAACATCATTGGGATCAAATTACCTTTTCAAAAAGAGTAATGTGTATTAAACGTAACTATTTTTGATCCAAAATGACTCCCTTGATAATTATTGTTCATCTTGAGCCATCTTGTTGCACTTAGCTATGAAGCCTCTATCTTGCTGCTGAGTCTGTTTCAGCCACTAGATGGCAGCGATGAATAAGTATCCATAGAACTACTTCACTAATTTGTAGAGCAACTCTCATCTTTGTTTAAAATGGGTCAAATATGAGTGACAGCCACTGAACAAATGGCTGTACATGTGTTGAGTACTTTATGGTTAAATGAGTTGCTAGAGCAACTGGGTCAATAATAGTTTATACATTAGTCATGTACCAAGCACATTGCAATGGCAACCCTTTGAAGTCATGCAGATGTGGCTTAAGCCTGCAGTCAGTAAAATGCACTCACTGGGACGAAAATCATTATAAAGACAATGTTATCTGAGGGAAACTATGCACATTTTCAAAATTTATACATATTATTCCTGTGTTCTAAGACAGTCCAAAAACAACTCTAAATCTGAGTGCTAAAACTCAAATTTCTGACATCAAGTATGACGTATGAAGTGTGGAACTGCTTTATAAACAATTAATTGTGAACATTGTTGCACCTAGGGGAGTTTTCTTCACAACTTTACGACTTTATAGTTAATGATATCCCACGTTTGAGACACTTCTCTGGTTTCTGGCTTTGAGAGAGAGTAGTTAATGTTCACAGATATTGATTAAACTTTCCTATGCCATGGAAATAACATATTGGAGTTCTTAAGTTAGGTAAGGTTCCCCTTTCATCGTGGAAAAAAAACCTCCCAAGTTGCACTTTCAAGCAAAAATCCTTCTTCATAATACCTCTATGAATGACTTGTAGCCTTTTAAGATTTTGAAAAATAGCAGCTGGCTTATTCATTTATTTATATAATATTTTATCACAAACATACCTCAGTGGACTTAATGAAAAAAAAAGAACAAAATAATCACCAGTCTTGGGATGAATGTAATACGGTATGAAACCACATTAAGCACAAAATACTAGACATCTGAACCCCTTTTAAAGCGACACGGTACTACCATCAGTTTGAGGGCAAGAGAGCTGAACAATGATTCTCCAAACACACTCATGATACACTTCCATGTACCCTGTAATTCATTGATAAAATGTACAAATCGTGTGCCAAAATTGCAGGAACTTTTCAAATGTATAGTACTTTGTTTACTAACAGCGGTATACATACACCCCTTCCCACACACACACCCTCTCACTGGCCCTGACCTGAAGCCTCCTTTTCTGCTCTCGTCAAAACACACACACACACACACACACACACACACACACACATACATACATACATACATACATACATACATACATACAGAGAGACCATGACTTCTCTGTTGCTTTCAAACTGAAGCTGAAATGCTTTGGATCCTTCCCTGCCCCATGCTTCCTTGCATAGGAAAACACAGATGAATTGCAGTATTTATCATAAAACTGAGCTCTTGCATGCTTGCAGCAACATGATTCATCCTTAGGCTGTGTTGGGACTGCAGCACAGAGGCATGCCAATATGTCTGGGAAACCTGAAGGTGAAGACTTTGGGATGGAGAGGAGAACATGATCCAAGAAACGGAGGGGAGCAAAAGTTCACTGTGTGCAAAAGTCGAAGAAAAAAGATAATACAATCGAGAAAGACTAATGTCTCTATTGCCCATGGGGGGCAAGCTGGGAGCTCTGGACAGTTTTGTGGTAACACTCAATTTATTTCCTACTTTACTATTTTTTGTACATGTATTAAAGCAAGGGCACAGTAACAGTGATGTGTTGAACACATCTTGTTAAGGCTGAGGGGAGGGGTTTTCTGCTGGCCAGCAGTTCATGGCAAGGGGAGGGGGAATTCAATACCCCCTTGATGGAGAATGCTCCTAAAGTAAAACATGTACAAAAGAGTTTAGATGTGCACACTACATTCTTTCCCTGACACTATCAATTTGAAACAAATAAACATTTAGCAGTTTGGGGACCAACTGCGACGTGGTAAGGCTGAATCCAGCCCATAAGTGAAGTGTGTGTTTGGCACAGGCCACCGTCAGAAGACATGAATGCTGGTGACTTAGCGCTGTTTGGATCAGGAATGTCTTGTGGTTCCCAGTTCACTGCCACCACACTTAGTTGGCTCCCACTGAAGATATAATGGGTGAGAGATTTTTCCGTTGGATGTGGATAAAGAAACGGAAGGAGAGAAAAGGGGGCAGTGAGGGAGAGAGAGAGAGATAAGGGAAGAGCCAGTTGATGTTAAGCATGAATAATACCAGAAGTGGTGGGAGGAAGTCAGTCAAAGGAATGCAAAAAAGGGGGATGCATAGAATTTGGAAATTAAAATAAAAAGTTAGTGGGTGAGAGAGAGAGAGAGACGGAGTGAAATGGAGGAGTGTGAGAGTCGAAGGCGGTGTGGGCGAGGGAATAGGAGAGCGAGAGTGGCTGGCGTTTATGGATTGCAGATGTGGCGCTATGGGGTTTTGGCAGGGGCCATGCGCGCCTGAATCCTGCACCGGCTGGGTGGCACCGGGGTGAGAGGGAGGTCACTGCACCGCAGCACACAGCCCATAAAACACTGAGAGTAGTGGGGGAGAGGAGAGAGAGAATAGGCCTCAAACACACACTAACCCAGGACTGCAGGGCAGTGAGGGTGAGCAGATCGCACTTTGGATTCAAGCACGCACAGGCATACCCAAACAGCCTGCATATGTTGAGTCAGGCCACAGATAAAGCCATGGGTTAATACATACGAGTTAAGTGGAGAGCTGATGAGCTTATCTCATATTTAATAAGGATGAACCCTTTGTAGACACCTCCCCCAACCATGAAAAAATCACACCGTCTTCACTGTTGAAAGGACTTTTTCCATCTTTGTGCGCATAAATCCTGAATTTATTACGAGTGCTTCTGATAAGATTACAAAAGAGAAGAAAGACGGCCACGTGTAAAGCAAAAATGTTAGTCTAGTGTCTGTACTCTTTCCATTCTCCTCATTCCACATCTTCCTTGGGAAATAACAGTGAATTGTGGAATAAAGTTACCAGAAATGCTTTTGGTCAAATGCACAGATTCCCTACATCCTCTGAGGAAATCTCTTTCTTTCCCATTTAATAGCCAGTACAACGGCAGTGTTCTGATGCTGGAGGATGAACAATTCACTGCAGCAATTTACAATCGACTTCTCAGAGGACAGTGAGTGTTTTATTGTTGACAGAGTTGAGAGTGTTGTTCACAATGTCTGCGCACAGAGGGATTTGAATAGCCAAACTTCTGCTTATAATCATATTCCTTAAGGTGCCAATGGTGCTGGCCAGCATCCACAATCTGGCATTACACAATGACAATCATATTCTCTTTGTTTGTTTGTTTAAAAGTAATTCTTTTAAAAAAAATACTTGAAGTACAATTCCCTGCACAAACAATGCAGTGGTAAAAATCAATGTTTGCAGGTGGCCGGTGTGACTGTTTGAATTGTAGCAGTTTCTACTTTACTAGTCTGTAGGCTGGCAAACATTGACATGTCTACATCTGCAGATCTCAACTTCTACTGTTGTGACTTTCCTTTCCTGTACGTGGCACACATTGGCATGTACTCATAGAGGTGGTGCTTGTTTCAAATTAGTTCCATGCAGTGCTTTGCATATAAAAAGTACGATACAGTTGTATTCAGGTGACTGAGATATTCATTTATTCAAAATAGAAATACTTGAGTCAAATGCTACGATGCAGTTAAGTGTGCTACTTGAGTCTATGCAGTTTTCAACTCTTTTTCAGAAAACTGTTGGTTTTGTTGCAACATAAAACCAAATGACAGCACCAGTATCATATTGTAAAACAAACTTTAACAGGCTCAAGTGTTTCTGGAAATATGACGCTTTGTACTCTTTTGCCCATAAAAACCTTTGAGGAACATCCCATGCACTCTCCTGTTTATGTAGGTGCTGCCTGACAGTACTTTCGTATTAGGTCAGCTCTGTTTTTCTCTTTCTTTTGTGATATCCTTCCTTCCCTCTCTTGTTCCCCCTTCTCTCCCCCTTAGCCTGGTCCTGACTCCCTGGTTCCTGGGGCCTGGCCAAGGCGTGTGTCCCTGGAGGAGCCAGAGAGGAGATGGAGAGAGGGGGCAGCAAGGGGGTGCAGAGACCGGCTCCAAAACCACAGCTGCAGCAGCCTCTCCTCTCCTCTCTCCTACTCTCCTCTCCTCTAATGCCTTCCCTCTTTTGCCTGGCACCCTCCCCAGCTCTGCCATTAATCAGAGGAGATGGGTATTTTGGTGAATGTGCGTTTGTGTGTGAAGGAGAGAGATGCTGACTGTGTGAGTGGCTGAGTGTTTATGTGTATCTCTGCTCGTGCTGATAGAGAGCTGGATGAGTCTGTAGTGATGGTATGGAGACCAGGATCTCACACAAAGCTGCAGAGTTCACCCAGAGAACAAAAGCAGGCGGGAGGGAGGGAGGGTGGGAGGTTGACAGACATAAAGCCTGGTGAGCAGATTGGGACTGCCAGTGACTGAAAGGAAGAAGTAGACAGATGAGCTGAAGAAGTTTTTTAGCATCACAGGATGAGACCAAGACATCTAATGATGGCCTAAACCTTATTTGCAACTTACCGAAATCCATCTGATCTGACATTGTTGGAGAAAGGCGTTGCAACGGCACCTGCACACAAGTGTCAACTAAGCACAATAGGGAACGTTCATGACTTGACATGTAACAAATTACATCAAGGTTTGCTTCAAGGTGTATGCTGCCTCTCCACTTGTCCACCTTTAGCCCCTCATTATCCAGGTGGGAATAAGATCTAAAAAAACAAATTTCCAACCTGCTCTGCTCTCACCCCCCAACGGGCCTCCCAGAGTGCTTTTCTGCTGACATCACTGCACAGAGACCTGGCAAGCCAATCTCTCCCCTGCTCTACCATTCCCCTCTCCCTGCTTCCTGCCCTGATGATGTCACACACCATATGGTTTTCAGCAGTATCAAGCCGGAAAAGAGATTTAGTCAGTGGAGAGGCGAAGGAGAGAAAAGGAGAGAAAAGGAGGAGGGCTGGAACGGGGCGCAGGTCGGACACAGAAAACAAAAGCTTTCGCTCTTCCCCTTGTGTGTACTGTGAGTGGAAGGTAGAGAGGGAGGCGAGGGGGCGAGAGGGGAATGGCTGCTCTGTGTGAGGCTAATGAGGAGAGACCAGGGAGCAGAGACCGTGCATTGGACAGCCATGTGCAGCACAGACGCCCGCTGGACTGGCCTACACACAATTAAACAGTCACATACCCACACTGAAGCGCAAGAGAAAGGAGGACTAAGCTAACAAGGCCATGCTGGTAAATACGGTTGACATGTGCATTGCTTGAACATCTCTGATTAACAATCAATAAAATGTTCTACTTGCTAGAGAGTGAAATGTTGTCTCATTTCATGTTATTGCAGATATTTGAGCTGTGATCAGTTGCCATAAACTTAAAGCGGCTGTAAGCAATATTTCCATATCAACAATGGATCACATATACATAAAAAGAGTCGCTGGTAGTCATAAATCAACAGAGAGTTAACGCCTCACTCTCTGACTCTTTTCAACTCGTTTTGCTTTTCTGGCCGCAGCTTTTGGTTCAGTCTTGCAGCTCCCACCAGCATCGTTTTTGGACACAGAAAGAAGTTGTTTTCAGCAAAAAAAACTCTACAAACCAAAGTTTACCCTAGCTTGTGAACATAGTGGAGCATTTAGCTGCTGATGAGCCAGATATTTCCCTCAGGAGGTGATGGAGATCAAACCGCAGTTGGAATGAGAGTGAATGTTGGACTTACATTCACCAGGTGGCCAGAAACATGACTCCAGTTCACCATATGAACTCAAAAGGTGATACTATCAGTCGGTGTTGTGTTTACAGCTTCTTATAATTAGGAGTTTGTTACAGTCAAAGTTAAAAGTTCATTCGGACCAACATTCTCAACTTCAAACTTCATGAGATGAGGAAGATTCTGTGATACGATCAAAAGCTCCAGAGGAGCTACTAATTGGACTTTGTACGATTGTTTTGTCAGCTGATAACAGTATTTTCTATACGTACAGTAACCCAAAGAGTGAGTTTGTATCCCTCTGTTATAAAAAGTCACCTTTTAAATTTCACTTCTCGTTTCAAATACCACGTTTCATCCAAATTAAACAAGTTACCCAGCTTCAGCATGAGTGTTCTCAAAACCAGAATCTATTTAGCCTTTATACACATTGGCCTTTGTAAAAAGGAAAAATCAAGTAATTCTGATCTGGCTCTAATCATGACACGATAAATGTCCATCACCAGCAGATGGGCGGACAAGAATAGCGACTGAAAGCACACTACAGCTCCGCACATTCAAATGACATGCCTTGCACGCCTGTGCTCTAAAGCTGTCGCAAAACTGCTCATTACAATGACTTAAGAGAGGTCTGTGTGTAAATGTTGAGGCTGCAGTTCAACTTTTGGTGGTGATGGGAATCCGAAGCTGGAGGGGTGTGTGTCTGGTATGGTGGGGTGGTCACAGCAGGCATCTGGAGATATGTGTAGCCATGTCCACTGGAAGGGAAGACACAAAGAAAGCAGAGAGGGATGATTGATGAGAATGAAAGAAATGATGGAGAGCAAAAGGCCTTATGTGAGTAGTTGAGAAAGGTGTGGGACATTACACCCAGAGGGTCTGTTTCGAGGTGCTAAGATTACTTTTCGACTGTCCTGTCTATTGTCCAGTCTCGCTCTCTCTCTCTGTGCTGGCAGACAGAAACGGAGCAATACTAAGCTGATTGCAATACTCGTCGCTCAAAACCTAAATTGAAAAGAGGTGGCCGTGGCCCTGGAGGCATGGTGACCCTGCAGCATATCTGCGCACAGATGTTGTAAAACGTTGGCTACAGTCATTCAGAATATTCACCGCCTCATTGTGTTTCCATATCCGACCCACAAAGCCTCTGCAAGACATATATCACATGTAAAACCTGCAATACTCACACTTGGAGAAATGGTGGGAAAGGTGTGTGATTTAGAGGGTGACAGCAGACTGTTAAGGGATTTAGCTGTCCAGCCTGCCTTATCTCCAGCTCTGGTTCCTCACTGAGTGTTGGTCTTTGGGGAAGTAGACACGTCTCTGGGATGGGCTCCCTGGGCTGTGTTTGGAGCTCAGCTCTTGCTGCTTTAATTGAATCATTGCTTACAACCAGCAATTTGGAGGCTTTTTTTCAGTTCATTAAAAGTTCAGCATTTCAGGTTTGCTGCGCTCCAGATTACGGTATGTTAAATTGTGTTTTGACAGGCTGGAGTTTAATGTCCAGCGCAGGCCTCTGGACTGGCTGATTGATTAGTGAGATAAAGTTTGTCTGGGAAGACAACAGCTGTACCCAGAGACACACAAAGAAACTGATATTAACTTTTTTATCATGTACTTAAAAAAAACAACCTCTTTCATCCTCTCCAATAATGTAACATAAACTATATCAAATATACTTTACATGCCACAGTTGACATATAAAACTATTAACCCATACATATGTATCCTAGCTGTGGGCTGGTTTTGCTTCAAACACACCACGTCAATATGTTTGGTCCTCGAGAGCTACCGTTCTTGGCTGTAACCCCTCCTTTCGTGTTGTTGTGGAAGTTATTTATTTATTGGTCATGATGCTTTTGTAAACTACTCACAGTCAAGGTTTTGACCCTTGACCCCTATGAAGTCAGAATGTCGTGTGACATTGTTTGACTTGAGTAAAACCTCAGTAACAATTACACCAAAAAACCTCACAGATTTTGGGACCTTTATTCCGTGATGAGCTATTATCTTTATAAAATGCAAACTTTCAAGGCCAACTTCAAGTCTGAATATGTGTAATCCATCATACATCTTGAATGCAATTATTCACATCAAATATAATAATCAGATAAATACAAGTAGCATTAAAAATGCAATATTTGGCAGGGGGCAGCCGGAGTTGATTAACAACATCTGTCGTAATTAGAATGTTTTTAAAGGTGTGCCAATTAAAACAGAAAGAAATCAACCTATGTTAAGACACAACCTGACACGTAGCATAATGATATCACTATGTGTTCCCTTAAGGGAAAAAACTATTTCGGACCATGAATCGAAACACGCTGTCACATCCTTGATAGAACGTATCCATTCTCCCGCACAGCTCTGCTTACCTCTGTCTGAGAGGTTATCAACAGTTCATCAAGGGAACATGGAAGTGAGAGACAATACCTTCCTCCACTCTAACGGGCTCTTGGGGTGGCTCGGATCATTTCAGTAAAACACCAGCACCTTGAACTTGGATAATTTCAAGAGGAAGAGACCCGACATGCTTTATGAGATTGTCAGCTGCTGTTGTGATCAAAACAAACATAAATAGGGCACAGTCCAGTTGGTGTTTTCACTGGAGCACATCGGCTGTCTGTTCATGACCTAAGCGATGGTGAAATAAGTAGTTTCATCAATTTCAATCTGCCGTCTTTCAAACACCTCAGGATAGCTCTGACAAGACATGAAGGGATAATAACAGACAGGCCTGTCTGACATAATCCGTCCAAATACAGCAGATTAAATATGTGTTAGAATTAATGTTTATAGAAAGTTAATGACTCCTGCCACAGTGTATGAAAAGAAATATCAATGAAATGTACTTTTTTGGAGACACTGAAGTCTTAGTAGCAATATACAGACTCAGAATTATACAAATTGAAACAATCCAGCCTTAAGTGATGGTTATAACCAAAAAACAACAACAACAAAAACAACCACACAAACTGGCTTTGATACATATAGTATCAAAGTGCATCTTTTCTTTTGCATGAGAGGTTGGAGTGCAATTTATTTAGAGACCGTCCTTTTTTATTAGGCTCCAACTTTGTTAGACTTTATTTTATTGAGGTACTTGTAATTTACTAAAACATTTTATGGCGCTCTACTCTACTACATGTCCGAGGGAAATGTTATACTCCGCTACATCTATCAAACAGCTTTTCTTCAACTGTTTAGTTTAATTCAAATTACTTCTTTTTTTTTTTTTTTTTTACACACATACACATAATCAGCCTGTATGATATGATGCAACTAGCATGCAGTGTATAAAGTAGTTAAAATCAGCCCACCTCAGCTAAGTGCCATCTGAAACACACAGCTGACATGTAAATGCGTTAATAATAAAGATACAATAATATGACATTGCAGCCTTGTAGTTTACTGTGTGTTTTTCATAGGGAGCTCCCAAAATAGCGTAACTACATTTTAACCCCCTCCCAGCGTGTTCTCCTCGATAAGACCAATGGGACTCGCTACTGCCGACTTCCCCCATTGGGTGTCGCTGTGCGCGTGAAGTCTCCTCCGGCAGGTTTGGTCCGACCGGACCCCGGATCGTCTGAAGTGTCAGATTGTCTTGTTAACACGTGAGATAGCCAGTGTACGGAAGAGAGTGAAAAGAGGGGCAAAACCGGGAGACAGAGGGCTGCAAAAAATTAGGCGGAAGAAAGCTTTTGAGAGAGAGGGGAGAGAGTTGGACTCGGCGGAAACTGCGGAGGTCCTAATGAGGGAATGCCGAAAAGGAGAGCAGACACACGGCCAGAGCACCAGACATGAGTCCGAGGTAAGACTGTGATACGGCAGAGAGGCAGGGATGGCATTCATGCTGACGCGTGTGAGTGACACCGGGACACTTTTGAGTAGGCTACTCTGATGAGTTTATCCAAGTTGTAATGTACTGTATGTCTTTTGGTTTCGAGCCGATGGTCCTGATGAAGCCCTCAGTGACGTTACAGACAAAGCGTGAGCGCATCTGGATCATATGAGCGCGTCCGGCCTCACGCTGCTCGGATTTAAAGCCACTTCGGCTGCATTTGAATTTCTCAGTTTTTAATCTTGACATATTGAAATTATAGATATATAAATATGGTCGTGTGGAGAAGATTTTCAGCATACGGTGTAGGCTTAAAGTAAGATATATATATATATATAAATAACATGTTTTAATACGATAATAAAACAGTGGCTATAGTGGGCTCTATGTTATGGCATAAAGCTGCATTTGTATTGCTTATCATAAGAATGTTTTGAGTCCAAACCCTTGTGGTGAAAAACGTAGAACTCGGGGGTGATACGTTTCCAAAGTTCTCTTTAAGTGAAGCTAGGGGGGCTATTACATCTCCTCAGAGGAGGTCTGCAGGTGAGACACACCTTCTTTTAACAGTTGCATTCATTTTACTTAACAGTTGCATTCATTTTACTTAATTAAAAAGCGTACAATGAATGAATAATTGTGCATGGATTTTCTAAATTACACAATAAAGCAGCAGGAATTATGATCAATTTGGATTTTATTTTGGCCTCAGGGATATTTAATGATATTAAATATGATGGTGTTGAGGTGGGGGGGGGGGGGTCTAATTCCTTGAAGGTCCTTGACATGAAAAGCTTGAACAACTCTTGATTTAACCAGTTCTATCCATCATTAAAGTTCTCTCCAAAGTTTAAGTGGGCTGCCTGATCATAAATATGCAACATACGTGCGTATACAATGGCTGCCTGTCTCTTTAAGACGATGTGTTGAGAAGTTCAAGTCGGGGTCACTTGAAGTTCCTGCCCTCGATTTTACCTTTTAGTTTTATTATAGACTGACATCACACGGGGCGCTAAAACACTTAAGGCGCATAGAGGCTCCATTATCATCCCGGTGCGCGTTATTGCTCCGACTCAAAAATAGCTAAGGAAATTACTAGAAAAAAAATAAGAGGAAACTGATGCTGGTCTAAGCACGTATTTTTTTATAGGAGGGGATGAGAAAGAGGGGAGAGGAGGGGCAGAGACACACAGAAAGAGGGAGAGGGAGGAAAGTGGGTGGGAGGACGGACCTAAGGAGCGACAAGAAATTCATATCAATTAATAATCATAAAAAAAGAGCTGGCAGACGCGCTCGGAAAACTGGCATGGTTTTTTGGAGGCTGGCAGTTCAAAGCTGAAACGTCAGATATGACTCCTAGACTGCTGAGATGATCATTAAGGGAGACTTAGATCGGATGGCAGAAGACATCGGGCATGCAGGTAAGAGCTGATATGCTGTACACGCGCAGGCCCCCAAACCAGAACAGGGGAAGCTTGACATTTTTGGGGTTTTATCCATAAAACTGTGCAGTGCATGGTGCCAGAGAGTAAATATGTGTTTTTTAATGAATCGTTGAAATATTTATATTCGACATCATGTTGCGTTTTACCTCGTTTTTATTCCAGTATGATTTTAATATCGACGAGGGAGGCTCCGCTTATTCTTTTTTTTTCCCGCATTTAATTGGAGTCGGTTGAAAATATGTATTTTTTCGAATAAATAATCAAACATAGAACACTCAATTAATTTGTCAAATCATTCCGGATCAGTCAAATGTAATGACGAATTTAGATTACAATATGCTTCAAAAATCTGCGAATTTATGTAAAAAAAAAAAAACAACAACTTTGTTTCACTTCAAACGCATCAATTTCTTTTTTTTTTTTTTTTTTTTTTTTTTAAAGATATCATCTTCAAGTTTAATTATAAAAAAAATAAATAAAAATAAAATAAAACTCTTAATGCAAAAGTCAAAGGGAACATCGACCTCTGTTAAAAAGGAACTTCAACTTCTTCAGTAATACATTTAAGAAGGAAGCAACAGTAAAATAATAATCACGTATATTAGACAATATAAAACAGGCCCAGCACTCTGTGTAATAACGTCACGACTGAGTTTAGGCGAACACAGACACACCAACGAATATTATAGGAATATTTTGGGTGGTGGGGGGATATTTAAGTTTATGAATTTCTGGTTTCCTGTATATAAAAGCCAGTCTTTTATATACGTGTAGCCTATGAAAGAAGCTCCGGCGCTGTTGACAGCACTGAAGAAGAAACAGCTGTCTGAGTCTCTGATTCTCCCCGAATGAGCTGAAAACAGGTCTGTTTCTGGAGGTGATTTAAGGCTCTTCAGGCCGAGATGAGGTGAAGCTTTGGAGGACGAGGCGCTGCAGCTCAGAGAGATGCACTCACTCGTGATTCGGTTTACTCTACAAGATGGGAAGAGTAAAGAGTAAAACAGATTAGAGACACTGAGAGGAGGCGCGCGACACACACAGTCAGCAGGCAACTTGATGTTCTGCTTGCACAACGGGACGTGAAGTCCTCAAATGTGGTTGGGCAAATACAACTTTCATGGATTAAATTTAATGTAAAAAGTTATTAAAAATGCGCAATGCAAGCAACTTTCATGAAAATGGAATGATCTGCTGTAGTGGTTGATTATCACATTATCATATTCATTATACGTCATCTGCTCTCGAAATAAACTGTTGACTCAATTAAGACGCTGTCATACTTCCGACAATATTTGATAAATATGTGAGTTTTTTTTAGATTACAGAGGAAACTGACTCTTATGCTCCATGGTGTTTGATCACCAGACTAATTATTCACCTATCATGGGTGCTGCTGCTCGATCTGCGCTTGCGGATGCAGTTTTTCTAACCGAAATTTGAAACTGAAGTTGTTATTTAATGCGTGTATTTGCCTCTTGTGAGTTACAAAAAAAGAAATTACAAAAAATAAACGAGTTGGATTAAAGTAGTATAAAACGACAGTATTTATCTTCTTGCTATTTTACACTGACGTTGTACTGCAGTGTTGCCTCATAAATTGAACTTGGGCTGTATATGAAGATGGTCAAATGGGCTCTAAAATAAACAAGGAGGTATATGAGCATGGGCAGCAAATTGAAATGGAAGAAAACAAAATGTCAACACAATGTTTTAAGCAGATGTCTGGAGTGTTTATGTGACTGAGGCTGCATGTAGAGGTAGGAAGTTTAGTCTCCCGCTTCACCCCAAACCACAAAAGTGACAAAACAGAGAAAACGCAGGGGTAATGAATATTAATCTAATGCAAATAACTGAAGGTCATCGATGCAACCTACATCTCCATCATATAAGTTTCCAGCATGTTGACGGGTCATTACAAGTAATGCTATCAGATGGAAACAACCATGCATGCAAAGTGTCGGCCTTGTATGTGCTTTCTAGAACATGATAGCTCGCTCTAAGATGTGTTCTCTGACTAAAAATCATTGCGATCATAGATGGCTTCCTAACAGGATGCTATGGGCTGACACGTGCCCTCCAGATCAAGAGTTTTTTAAACATGTTCAACTGTGATCTTCAACTTTTTGTCAGTACATCAATCAGTGAGCTCGGCTATTTTCAGATGTTTGAAGTTATAGCTTCTCAAAAGACGATGAAAAAGAGACTCTACTTATCTTGATGGGAAACCCACAGTTGCCTTGACTGTTGTCACCACAAAACGTTACCAAAAAATATTTGTTGTATGCACAGCACATTGCAGGTGCACAGAAATGTTGCTTTGTGCATGAGATTTTTTTTTTCTTGCTTCACAAAAGATTTTGCAAAATTTGCAAGGATTTATCAAATTTGGATTCAAAAGCTTTGTAAAAAAAATCTGATATCATAAATCAGCATATAAAGAATACATAACTTTCTGTAATGCTCTGTGATGCAATTTCCCATAGTACGGTGCTGTAGACCGCATGGAGACAGGAATGTACATTGATTGTGTGTGTGTGAGTGCACAACGTGTCACCATGCTCCGCGCAGTAACCAGTAACAGAAAACTAAACACACCTTAATGCAATGGAGACCGCAAACGTTCAACACGTTGTGGAAAGAACTTGGTCTATTCCTCATATCACTCTCATTTCTAAACAAGTTTGATCTGACCGACGATGAAATTTATAGTAAAATATGACCGTTGAGTAATCAAAGCCAGACAGAAACCAGAAGTGGAAATACTTTAGATGACAACTGGGGACATGATGGAGAGTAAACCTATTTAAACCTGTCTTACCCACCTTATTATTCATAGCTTTTTTATTTTTTATATATATTCATGACCAAATAATAAATAATAAAAAGCATACAAGTCGTAAGTGTAGATATGAGGACGGAACCTATTTAAAAAAATTAACTTTTCATGAAAAGATATATTTTTTCTTCAATAGTGATGACTGTTCTCCACATGACCACGAGCTGGACGTCATGATTGTTCTGATTTTTCATTTTCCATTTCATCAGTGATGAAATCAGTGTTTCCTTCTGACGTTATACGCCTGATGCTGAACATGCATTTACAAAATTGCACTACAATTGTATTTATGAGTGACCTTGAGGTTTTGGAGGAAACTGTTTTTTTTTTTATTGTGAAAGCAGATAATAGTCATACGACTTTTTGTTCAGGATTCCTTAGTAACTCATTCGTCCCGGTGTATTTTACACAATTTCATACTTCCCTATTCTTGTGCTGAGCGTGTACACTGAATGAAATAAACAAGAAGTGAATGAGCTGGAGTCAGGAACCCCATAATCAGACGGATGACATGATATTTATTTAGTAGCTTGTTTCCCATCAGTGAGACTAAGCCCTTAGGGACGGGTCGAGACGTTTAATCTGATATGTAAACTATCCTCAGATGCCACCGGTTGAACAATACACGGTGTTTCATGCATGCAGCTGATACAGTTTATTTTAGGCTTGATGGAACAATTAGTATGGCTATTTAACTGTGTGTGTGTGTGTGTGTGTGTGTGTGTGTGTGTGTGTGTGTGTGTGTGCGAATCTAAGTGTGTGTGTGTGTGCATTACATTCATGGAGCTTATCTCAACGTAAAATATTGAACCGTGTAGTGGTGATTTACATCGCGTGTGTTAGGTGTTCCTTATATGACTGGGCAGAAAGGGGAGCCGAAAGATCCATCTTTTTTTAGATGTGTGCGTCCCTCACAGGTTTATACCTGCTGTTTATCCTACTCGTGAAACATTCATCCCTCGCTTGGTTTAAAACCCTGCACACCACTTCTGGAATACTTTATCAGGAAGCCAGCGTTTACAAAATATAGATCTGCCGTTCTCTGAATTTTGGTCTTTCTTCTTGCTCACTGCAGAGGAAGTGAATGCGTAGACTTGAATTTCTGATAATGAGAAAACCATTGCAACTGCTCACCTTTAGCAAAAGTTCACTTCGACTAAGTAGCATCCATGTGCACCTTCACACATAAGTTCTGCTTTTGTGCATGTTCCATTGAGTGAAATCAATGAATTAAACATGATTATTTAAACTCTAGCTGTTACCATGAATTTGCATAAAAATGCAATTTAATTAAGTGATGTGGCGTGTTTCAAAAGAAAATCTGTTATTAATTAATTCATCTATATTAATCCTCATAGATGTATGCGGATGCAAATTTATTTTACTCCTATGAAGGCAATAAAACCTTTTGGCACGCAAACCTCTCAGATATATTTTAATATAGTCTGATGTATAAATCATAGATTTCTTAGATTATTTTCATACAATGCATCAATAATCATTTTCGTGGTGCAAAACATGACACATTTATTGTGCTTTTGTGTATTGAAATGCTGACTGCCGCATGACGTTTTACAGATATCTGTTGTTGCAGGTGGCGGACTGAAGACGATGCTGGGTGCCATGGAAGTTCCAAGTCATGCTAGGGATCTCCTCCTGCAGCTCAACAGCCAACGAACCAAAGGCTTCCTGTGTGATGTTATCATTGTGGTGCAGAACGCGCTCTTCAGAGCTCACAAGAACATTCTGGCTGCCAGTAGCCTCTACTTGAAATCTTTGGTGGTCCATGACAATCTCATCAACCTCGACCACGAGATGGTGAGTCCAGGGGTCTTCAGGGTCATTCTGGACTACATCTACACAGGTCGCCTTAGTGAGGGAGATCCCACTTCTCCCACTGAACCCAATCTAGGGGCTGTCTTGGCAGCTGCCAGCTACCTTCAGCTGCTTGACTTAGTGGCTTTGTGCAAAAAGAAGCTGAAAAGAAATGGCAAGTACCCTCCCCGCCCAGGTCCTGCATTTCTGCCCTACCCAAAGATGGGGCCCAATAGCATGGGTTTAGGGAGTGGTGGCAGGTATAGGATTTCTACTCCTGTCATTCAATCCTGTCCTCCAGGAGGAATTTTGAACAGCCATGTAACCCGGGCATCACCACTAGAGGAGCTAGTTCCCCATCGACTAGCCATTCATGCTGGGGAGCTGTACGCTCCAACCTCCATCCAGGGCTCTCAGGTGTTCCCGTCTCTGCAATCAGCTCTGCCCACCCAGCTTGGGCGCTCAGCCCACCCCGAGAGGAACTACTCCCCCAACTACGGCCTTGATCTCTCCAAGAAAAGCCCCAACTCCCAGTCGCAGCACACACCCTGTCGATCCCATCTGGCAAACACTCACAATGATGAGGAGCGAGACGGGACTCTGAGCGGCCGCGCCAGTCCCATGCAGGGGACAAATGGAAGGGCTTTCCCCTCAGAAAAAATGGAGTCAACCGACCAGGCAAACTCCCTCACTCCTCCACATTTCCCCCATCTCAACCAGCCTCTTGGCCCACACCTCCCCCACCTGCACCGCTCAGGCTCCCAGACCAGAGATCGCTACCCATGCCCACCCAGCCCTGACACCCCAACGGAAGCTGGAGAGGCGGGCAGAGATATGGGCAACATCTACCGCTGGGTGAAACATGAGCCACTATCATACACAGCTGAAGATGAAGATGAGGATGAAGATGAGGATGAAGGGGGTGAAAATGGAGACCAGCATCATAACCACAACAAGGCCGGGGAGGAGAGTGAAGGAGCAGACGACAAGAGCGGGTCCGGCACAGAGGAGACAGGCAGTAGTGAAGGCCGCCCGTCCCCCTCTGGACCGATGGGGAGGTTCCACATGCCGTATGAGCCAGAGAGCTTCGGGGACAATCTGTATGTCTGCATCCCCTGTGACAAAGGCTTCCCGAGCTCAGAGCAGCTCAATGCACATGTGGAGACGCACACGGAAGAAGAGCTGTATGGCAACTCTGGTGGGGAGATGGGAAACAGCAATAACAGCAGCACCAAAAACACAAGCAGTAATACAAACGGTTATGGGAGCCTGAACAACAGCAACAGTTTGAACAGTCTGTCCCACCTGGAGACCAAGTCCAGCCAGGGGCTGGGTTCAGGGGGCATCGGGGAGATGATGCGACCCTACCGTTGTTCCTCCTGCGAGAAGTCCTACAAAGACCCAGCCACTTTGCGGCAGCATGAGAAGACCCACTGGCTGACCCGGCCTTACCCCTGCAGCATCTGTGGCAAGAAGTTCACGCAGCGGGGCACCATGACCCGCCACATGCGCAGTCACCTGGGCCTTAAACCTTTTGCCTGCGACTCTTGTGGCATGCGCTTCACCCGCCAGTATCGCCTCACCGAGCACATGCGCATCCACTCCGGGGAGAAGCCCTATGAATGTCAGGTGTGCGGGGGAAAGTTCGCTCAGCAGCGCAACCTCATCAGCCACATGAAGATGCACAGCAGTGGAGGGTCTGCAGGGGGCCTGACCACAGATGGGAAGCTGAAGCTGGACTTTGCTGAGGGCATCTATCCGCTTAGTAAATATGCAGCAGAGCATCTGGGGCTGAAGCAAGAGAAGGCCAATGAGCTTCTCCTTCAAGCCCAGCAGCAACTGGTTGCTGATGCAAAGGTCATGGAAAGCCTCTACCCGCTGTCCAAACTGGCCTCAGAGCACCTGGGTATCTCCCACGACAAGATGGACATCCTGGGCCAACCCCTCCCCCTTTCCCAACAGGCCCTCTCCGACGCCCGCATCATTGACCGCTACTCACCCAGCTAAGACCACAAGACCTGTATAAATGGCATTCACCAATAGGTCTGTGTGCTCACACATAACTTGCAGTATTCTAAAGCCATTCACCTCAACTCGATATCTCCACTGCACCTCAGACTCAGGCCAAGAGGAATTGGTCTGTTCATGCACACCTAAATGTGTAGACTGCAAGTGCCTTTTTATGCATCTAATGTATCTTAAAGTCCTCCTTTATAAAGGAGCTCTGTGCTATTCCGTGCCCAAGAGACACTCACTCAAACAAGTACAGTATTTATGTACAGTGTATGCAAAAACAAACATTTAAGAATTACAGCCATTGAGCCAAAGTGACTAATTGAAAACCAAAATGAAATTGTTTTATTTATTTTTGTATTATGGTGAAATCCAAAGAGAAACTGTTGCAAGGAAATGTTGCAATCTGACCCTAAACCTGTGTACTATTAAGTATCATCTTTGTACAAAAAATGAAAAAGCACATAAGGACAAGATTCAGGGTTTCGGTCCAGACCTGAGTGGAACTTTTACCAAATGAATAAGCCAACTCTTCTGGACTTTAAAGTAGTGGGTGGATGTATATGTTTTCTTTTATTTTTTTGCTGTTTTGGGGATACTAGACAATTTATGTATCTTACTCTCCAGCTTCTCCAAATCATGTTCATGCTTCCAAAGTTGCAAGGAAATTACTAAACGATAAGAGCAATGCTTCAGCATCTCAGTAAAGTCTCTGTTTTATTTTCTCCACATTTTGAAAAGTAACCCACTCCCCCACATATTTTGTGCGGATAAAGGCTCCGACTATGTGACAGTAATAGTAGCTTAATCAGCCTTACACTTGTGTTAGCATGTAACCTTTCTTGAGCTAAAACTTCCTTTGCATTTTGAATAACATCCCTTAGCTTTCAGTTGTTATTGAGATGCAGTTAGCACAGCCCTGTGATCTCATAACTGGGACATGATTGCACATACCCAACTGATGACACACTAATCCGTGTTCATGATGAGTGTAGCTTCATCTCATGGTGTAGACAAAGCTTGGGTGTTGCCTTTGACATTGTGTAATATTTGCAATTACCGATGCGGCCGATCAGAAAGGCTTGGACAGAATTAATTCCACAGAAATTTGTCAGTTACTATCAGGAGCAATTACTCTATTCACAGCAGCACAATGATTCATCGTGTAGCAGCGGTAGTCGGATGCCGCGCTGCAGCTCCGCTGTCCGACCTCTCATTTGACCTCCCTCCCCTGTAGTCTGTTGTCTGGGACCCCTGCTACTGTTGACAGGCCAAAGTGAGTGCCTTAGACTGAAATGCGCTCCACTCCACTCACCACACACACACACACACACACACACACACACACACACACACACACACACACACACACACACACACACACACACACACACACACACACACAGCGAGCTGCTAATCTGTCTGTGATATGAACATAAGAAGGGGTTTGTGGGTCTTCCCTGCAAGCCAGCGGGTGAACAGCACATCCCAGCTGCTGTGCCTCAGTAATCCCTGTGAAATTTCACTTTCTCCTGGACAATTCCCACTGCTCGCCGGCATGATGTCCCATTTCATGCCTGCCATCTTACCCCTCTGATCCACTTATTAACATAATATTCGAGCCGAGCAAATGTCTCCCGGCCTGGCCTCCTTTCCCCGCTGGTATCAAATACGGAAACAAAGAATGACATATTTCTGTGTTGGTTGACCAGCAGTTCCTCCAGCTTGAAAACAAAAGAGCACTTAAAGGTTGCGGGTTGACGGCACATTTATCGTCTTTAAAATGTTTATTCCAAAGAACATGCTGGCCTTTTCTTTTCTTTTTTTTTCCACATCTACTGGTCCTTGATTCAGATAAACAATGTCTGACCACTATAGTACCAATGCCAACCTCAGTGGGTGAATGTGAAGACTAAAGCCATAAATACACTGTGATAGACGTGGTAAATCTTAAAGGCTTAAAAAGAAAAAAAAAAAAAAAACAGAGACAATGTGCCTGGTTTTTGAGATTGTTTTTTTAAAAAAAAAAAAATGTAACAATGATTTAAGGGCTTCTCTTTTCTGTAGCATATGATCATATCAAACATGTTGTTTTCTGTCACTTACTTTTCTTTATTTTGATTTGAACTGAAAGCAGCGCACGTGAAACTGGTGCTTACCTCAGGACTGAACCCAGCATGGGGACGCTAAGCTTTACTAAACCTTCGAATTATCAACACACACAATTACACAGACACACATGCACACACTCACACACAGTTTTTTATTTTCATATTAACAGGGCAGTTGTCCTGTGTTAAACCTGTGGTTATTTCTGTGTTTATACATTTATTGTTACAGTTTTATGGTGGAGAGATAACATGTGATATTAACATTTTTTTTGTTTTTATTTTTACTATGCGGTATACATTTTCTATTGTGTTGTCCTCAAAGAGGCTTGTGCTGGTCTGACCACTTCCATTGTTACACCATAAGGTAAAGTCATTTTTGGTAGTATCTTATCTGGCTGTTTGTGAATTTCTGAACATCACTTTGTTTTCAACCACACATACAAGGTCTAGGTGACTGGTGATGTGCTTTGAAATGTCTCCAAAAGACATAATGTATTCCCAGTACTTCCCTAAACAGACGAGCAGTGGCTTTGCAGGGCGAGTATGAAATGCTAGCCTCATAATGTGTGACCCTTTTTCTCCAGAGGTTAGTGAACTTTCAATGACGGGAGTCAGACTGAGGCTGCACATGCACATAAACACACAAGAAGCCAGCTTGTTTTGGATGATGCTTCCAGTTTTGGGACTTTTTTGTTTAGCTCTTTGACAAATAAAAAAAAAAAAAAGGATAGCTAAAATGAAACAGTAAGAGCTTGTGCATACGTGCTAAAAATGTTGGGGGAGAAGGAAGTGTCAGTCGTGGGAATTTCAGTACTCTCACTCCTTCTCATTCACTAGTTTGAATGAAAGTCCTTTTCCATGCCTTACACCATTAAAATAACACAAAGTGGTTTCCACTGTCACTCCAAATCTGTGCAGGAGGGAAGAACAAGATAATGGCTGAACATTTCTGTAGGATGTGCACTGTTTGAAATTTGCTTAATTGCATTAATGTGTATGACAGACGGAGGGGGAGGGTTGTGTATCTATAGAGAGGGAAGCGTTTGCTTGTCTGTTTGTATGTCCCGATGCCATTTGAGCGTACGGAGGGCCGCTAATGCATGTCCTGGGAATAGGGTCGGTGTGAAGGAGAAGAGCTGAGGAGCAGGAAGTGAACTTTTGGCTGGTGTGTTGTGTTGAGCAGGATGTGCCGTGTGTTTCTGCTCAGAGGCAGATAGAGAGACGGAGAATGGGGAGGGAGAGGAGCAGGGCGAGCGCAGCAGGGTGGATCCGAGCCATTGTCTCAGTATGAAAGCCTGTTCGTACTTCTGAAACCCTCCATTCAGAAAACAAGTGGACTGTATCTTCTCTTTTCCTTCCCCTCTTTGCTCTTTGGGAATAGACCTCTGCTCAGTGTCACGGTGATACGACATCATGGGCTTTTAAGGGCCGCGCGGCGAAGAAGACATTTAGTCGCAAGTTGAGGATGTTGAGGATAAAATGGTTTGACATCCTTTCGGTCGCAGGAATTCATTACAACAGTTTTTTCATATTTATGTCGATAAATATATATTTTTAATTGGGGCAGGGTTGATCAATATGGAGGGCCTAGAAACTATAATCTAAATCACAATTAAAAAACTGGCAGAATTTGTATTGCTCTGTGGTTATTATTAAAATTACAAAAGTCTTGTTTCAATTTACTGGTGTAGCCACAAGCCCCTTGGGGTTTTATGCCATATGCCTTCATTAATGTTATTTATTTGACACAGCAACCCAGAAAACCTCTCATTGCCACCAAAGTGGTTTAGATGAAGATGTTTTAAAATTAATAAAATTACGCATTTCAAACTATTTATTAGTTCCATTAATTGACATAATAAAAATGAGTGCAGTAAGACAAACCACCAAAATGTTATTATTTAGGCCACTTCATTTCTCTCTAATGTTGTTATGGCAACCATCCCAGGCTTTTATAACACTAACAATATAGAAGTAAAAACCTGGATGACTTCCAATGGCCCTGTGTAGACCAAAAAAGGGTTTAGGTTAAATGTTGAAAAATTCAAAGTATGCCTTTAAGCTTTCTACCAGCGGCAGCGGGCCGAGGTCACCTATGTGACTCTGACAGGCTGTATAGTCCCGATCTGCAATCATAGTTGTTTGACATTTATTGTATTTCACGGTGTGTGCCAAAAGGACTGAAGCATTTAGCAGACATTGCAGATGCTCAAAGCAAAACTCAGTGACAATCTTTGTATTTTCCACGGGTTACATTGTCGAGCTAAGCTTCTGACCAACTTTGACTTTGCCTTATTATGAAAGGCATTCTCTATGTGGCTAATGTGGCTTGAGAGCACAGCGCAGACATGCCACTTTTGTCGAGTGTACATACTTCTTTTTCTGAGGACTCATTTTACATGTAAGCTAGAGCCAAATGATATTAATATTCAAGCCTTATCTTGGTGTTGAAACCAAAAACTGACTCTTAAGTCAATCAATACAATCGTGCCTTCAATATAACCAGCATTAATGATTCTGCAATAACTCGTATGTAAGCATGTATGCCTGTATGCCTGTGTGTAGGGGATCTGATGTGTCCACATAGTGCACCTGTCCATCTACATGTCTGACCGCTGTTCCCACAGTGTAGCAGGGTGAAGTACAAGAGAGAGACTTGACACTTTCAAGAGTCTTTATTACAAGCAGCTGCTTTAGATTTATTTCCCCAAACTGCACTTTTCTGGAAAAATCATTGTATTGTGATTTTTTTATTGCTCCTGTGATCCCCTAGAAGTCCCACAATTGCCTTTTCCCTGGCAATTTGCTCTCTTTTTGCTTTCCTCCTCTTCCTCCCTGTGCAGAGCTTGGCCACGCTTGTTCACCGCCCTTGTTACCTCGAAGCACAACTTCCCTCCTCACCTCTCTCTGTCCGTTCTCTCTTCTTACACTCAACACAAACCGTTGACCCACAGCGCCCGCTGCCTCCCTCCTCTCCCATGATCCACTTACTTCCAGCTGTTTTTCATGCTGAAAAAGACAGTTGTCTAAATGTTTATGTGAGGAGCTACTTTCTTTTTCTTTAAGCCCTGATCAATTTCCAAAACGAACTTTGTGGCATGTGTTAAAATACAGGAGATGACGGGCCAAATAAAAAAAAGGTCTGACATCATTATTGTATTCTGATCCTCAAGCCAAGAAAAGGCTTACAAAGGGAGATTAAAGGCAGCATATCGTTGTAGAGGAAATGCAGAATAATGTGAGGGGAAATGTTCGGGGGAAAATATGCTCAGAAAGATGCCAGTAAAGTAAACATGTATGAAATTGCACAATTGAGCCGGGCCTCCGCTGCACCAGCCAAGTCATGCACTGAGATGGAGAGAACAAGTAAGGGAGCGGAGTTGAGAGGAAAAAGAAGCAGAAACGGAGAGAAAAATAGCCTGTGCTTGATAGTCACAACCTTCAGTAAATCACAAGGAAAAGCAAGCTGCTTTGTGAGTCTCTTCACCTATTTTTCCCCTCACCTCATTCTGTAATTTTACTCTGTTTCATTTCCCTCTTTTAGGACAATTATCTTGTGAGGAAATGTAGTTTTTTGCCTTTTCATTGTTGATTGCTGCAGGTCATTGTCAAGGTTTTTTTTTTCTTTTTTTTTTCTAAATGTTAATGTTCATGTCAGCGTGCCCTCAGAGATGTCATCCTTTTTCCAGACCTAACATTTTTAATCATAATTATCACCCAATCAGCGCACAACCCACAGTAGGCTCTTTGTAGTTGAATAGGAAAGGGGGTTCTGGCTGCCGTGTCGTCTTCCATCTGTTTAGCTTGGACCTCTGTTTCTGTCTCTACCTTGAACACATACAAGACAAACTAAGTGGACTTTGGCTGGAATCTTTTCGTTTACAGTGTACAACTTCTGCTCCAGAAGTTTAAATTCAAAGACAAACAAAGAGCAAGGACAAAATAAGCAGGAATTTGGAAGAGCAAAAGTTGGTCAAGGAGAAGATTTGATTGTATATATTTCACACAACACACACACACACACACAGACGCACACAGACACACTCGCACGCACATGCACACACACACACACACACACACACACACACACACACACACACACACACACACATACACACACATACACACACATACACGCTCACATGGACACACACAGCTGGATGGCAGACTGCTGCTCCAGTCCAGATTAGATCAGATTTAATTAGGTTTCCCTGCTCCGTTTGGACTGTCGCTTCTTATAGAAAAAACCATTATTAAAGAAAAGGTGATTCCACTGACAGCTTCCACCCAACACACACTAAAACCTGCGCCAAAATGTTACAGAGCCTCAGGGGCCTCACACACACACTTACACACACACATTCTCAAAGACACACACATGCAAAAAACATCTATTCTGTTTTTGGGAAATGGCTATGTGTAGAAATGATGGATTATGATTTAATAGAGATCAGTGTGACGTTTCGAGGTGGTTGTACCCGACTGATTGTGGTTCACGGATAAGAAAGTTCAACAGTAACACAGACTGCCACGCAGACAGTAGTAGCTGGGGATAAATGGAAAAAAAATACACGACAGAGCATACAAAATGGAAATGGTATTTTTCAGTGGAAGACAGGATCTTATTTCAGCAGACATGAAGCAAATGTTCATGAAACATCAATAATGTTCAGTGTTTCATTTTGTGGTTTTACAAGAGTTTATACCATGAAAACAATTCAAAGCAATACATTTAACCAAACAGTATTTTTGCATTTTCTGCATTTCATTGTCAATATTGATCTTACTTTGCTTAGAGAAATGAATGTATTTATTGCATGTCAAAATGTTTTATAATGAATTTTTGTGTAAATTTCAATTGTGGGTTTTTATAATTTCATTTAATTATGGTTTCTTGATAAAATAATGTTGATAAGGCTTTTATTTTGTTAAAAGCCAATGTGAAAAATGTCATGTTTGTTTTGTTTGTTAGTATACTCAAAATCAACTTGGCAATAAAGTGAATTGCATAACGGATTTAGAAGGAAACGTGTCATTATTTCATTTATTTAGTGTTTTTTTGCACATCCAATTCAAAGACAAATAATTGTATATAATAATACATAAATATACATTTCTGTTAGACAAACATTTCATTAAACTTTTTCAGATATGATTACATTGATATTATTCTTAAATTTCACTACACTAGATTTACCCCAATTCAAAATCCCATCAAACCAGTACAGAAACCATTTGTGTTTTTTGACACATTTATTGTGCATGATATGGGTTTCACATAAAGAAAAGGACAAAAGACCACGATCAAGACCATTTCACAGCAATGATGACCGCAAAAACTTCTTTACTTTTTCCTATAATGCATTCACATTCAAGTCAATATTCTCCAATATGGAGACATGTGACTGCCTCATTTAAGACAGAGAATTTCAAATGAATCTCATACATCACACACAGTCCACATGCAACAATGAACAGATCCATTACTCTGTCAGCAGGAGCAAAACCAGCCAGGCAGGCAGACACACACACACACACACACACACACACACACACACACACACACACACACACACACACACACACACACACACATACACACATCCTTTTTTTTTCCACTGTGTGAAAATAACCTTATTATCACCAGCACATAAGAAATCATTGTGCCTTCCAGATGTTTGATATGAATCAAGCAACTTGCCACAAATTACGTCTTGACATTAAACAAATTAGCATTTTTTTTTCTCTTGGGTGCTGTAAATCATCAACATTCATGAACTAGAGGTGCTTCCTGAGAGATCAAATTCACCAGGTGTAATGAAAGACATCAACCGCTTTATGCTGTTTGAAGAGTGGGTGAAAACAAAAAGGAACAGCTTGACATTCATCACATGTCTCAGTTCATTCTGTTTCCAAGACCTGGAACGCAGGCACAGTTGTCTCTGAGTTAAAGGAAAAATTCAAATTTATTACAAAGTGGGCTTTATTTTCATAATTGTGGCCATCATACTGTATCTATTGTCAAAACTCATGAGCACTAACTAGCTTTTTCCAGAGCTTTCAAGCTAGTGAGTGTTTCCAAGGTCAAGAATGAACTTGTCATGATCTTTTCTGTCGATTATGAGAACATTGTGCACACTAAATTTATTGCAGAGGTGTACAATGAAGTCCAATAGGGGAAGAAACGCAACATGATCAGACAGGGTGAAAACAAGCCAAAGGTTCAGACAGATAATCTAAACCACTTTAATTGGGAGTTCAGACCGAAAATAGCCTTGCGTTAAAAAATTGCTATGGGCTGTGTTGGTGGGGGCGTGTTTCTTCAAGTACTTGTGTGACATGAAATAGATCCAGTTTCAGTAACAGATTAATGTGTTGAAAGCATGGATATATAATAGGAACTGGATACCGGACCCCAAGATGGCGCCCATTCATTCCAATGAGAATTGCTTGCCTGGTGCATTTGCCAAAAAAGTTTCTAGCTTCTGGGTTTACTTTCGGGGTATGCGGCCCAATGAATATACGGGAAAGTGTTTTTCCGCTGGCCCCGCTTGGCTCATAGACTTTACGTTATCTTGTGTTTCTATTCAATTGTCAAGTTAATTTTAAGCAAACCTTTGGAATGTCTCAAAAAAACAAAATGCGAATTAGACTCGTTTCCGTCAACTGGTTTGGAGCGAATAAACTCGGCTACAATGTAGTGAATGGCTGTGCCCACCAGTAAACAGAGAAGTAGAGGTTTTGAACTGGAAACGAGTTAGCTTGGATATCTCTACAAGAGAAAAATGGAGAGAGGGCTTCAGGAGAGAGACAAGCACTCACATGTTAAGGGCATATCCGAGAAGATGCCAAAATCAGAAACAGCTGATCAGTCATGTGAGTTAAATGTTCACAACATCAGAATTCATTTGGCAAAGGCGTTTCCATATCCCATTTTGTGCGTCAAATCTTTTTTAGACTAAAACACCTCCATTCACATTAATGTGATACTTCAAAGTTTGCATACAACTATGTGAATGGAAACATGGCTATATTGATGACGTCACAGATTTTAAAATTGCTTTTCTCGGTTCAAGAACAGTTTTACAAATATAACCTCCATGGATTGCTGGCAAAGTTAGTTAACGTTGACTCGCTAATCAGTTCTGCATTTTAACAACAGTACAGTCCTACTTTTAACTGATTCAGAGTTTAGTTGGAGTCAGTGAGCCAAACAGATTAATTTAACTTACACTATGTAAGTTCCTGTGTTCTACTTTCAGTCCATGATCACAGTTAGGCTAAGTGGCATGGTTCTTTCTTTTGCAAACAGAAGTGTGGATTGACAGACTGTGATTGACAGCCAAACCATGCTGTAGCAAACGATTGGATTCGACTGGACAAACTCAAAGGGTGGTCCAAAAATTAGGGATTTTTAGTTGTCAATTGTTGAAAATAGTAAATGGATCATTGTTATTGGCTGCTTAAATATAATCATAATCATATGAACCTGATTGTGGGGACAGTATGGTGATACATGTATTTCTTAAAGGACAGTGATTCAATTCAGGGGCAGTTGTCAGAAACGTTAGTGCCCACTGCTCATACTGAGAAAGCAGTAGACCGTCTGGCAGCAGGCTCGCCTACAACGTGCTCTCTCTTGCCTCTCTTGCCTCTCGGCCACTCGGAATCCTCACATATTAAATGGCAAAGGTCTAAGGTGTCTGGTGTCGGGCACTGGGTGCCCTGGTTCAGGCTGGTAATGACAAGGAGGGACACAGGGCGGGTGCAAGCAATACATTTTGATTTTTCTGTGTGCAGTAGTTTACGTGATGTGTCTCTCTGTGTTTGCTCAGGGATGGAGCAATGCACTTTATAGGATGTCATGTATGCTGGGTGAGACCTTTTTCACCCTGAATGGTATAAATTTAACATGCATAGATAAATCAGTGGGTTTCAAGGACTGGACTGAACTGGAAGTTTGCGTAGAGTACATGGGACATGAGAAGGGCAAAGGTGTTGACTGCAGAGTCATTAAAACTCTGACGGACTCTGATGTCTGCACACACAAGACACCCTGCAGTGACTCTGCTGTCAGCAGGAAAGAGATTCAGGAATTTTTGGTTCATTTATGTCTGTGTGTGAAACGGTCAGAAAATGGAGTCAAAAAAAACAAGTGGATCATTATTAAAGAAACAATTCCTGCATTATTTAGCTTTGCTCCTATTTTTTTTACTTTAACAACTCCTCTCCAAGTACAAATAGATTTTACATGGATTAAAATTGGCATCCTCTGAATTTTTTTTTACTTTACTTCATTGCTCCAAAAAAAATCCTGCCTTTGAAAATAAAGTATTAGAGCAACGTATCCTCATAAAACAGTTTGTATGACATTCATTTTTTGTGCGTTTCCCTACAAAAGCCAGCAACACGTGTAAATTTCTGCTCGTTAAATGCGTACGATCTTTTCAAAATAAACTTTACAGGAAACAACTTAGTTAGGTTTAGGCAAAACAACTACTTGGTTAGGTTGAGGAATAGATCGTAGTTTGGATTATAATAACCACGGAGGTGCCGTTTCTGAAGTACACAAGTTACATGACAAACACACGGCGAACAAACAACGGTCTCCTGGCTAAATGATCAATGTTTTTTGAAAAACAGGGAGAATGAATATGAAATGTACATTCATGTGGAGAATTAGAACTTCCCCCATGTGTTTTATGGTGTGAATTAAATTGGTGTTGATGGCATTTTGCTGGATGCTTTCACGAGCACAGCTTGATCTGTGGTTTCAAAACGTCTATGATTATCACAATAGCTACTATTGACCATTACTTGACCTATTAAATACGTCCACAGTTTTTAGTTTGAGTCTTGGATGAATGTGACTATGTAACTATTACAAATTACTGTATATTTTGATAGGCAATGGTTTTTTCGTATCATTTTATCTAGGCTGGGATGAGAGGGTGCCACAAGACCCAGAGGATCAGGTGAAACTGCACAGACAAGGTGGTGTGTATCTCACACATTTAATTTAATAGGTGTAAAAATATGTAGGTTATCAATAAAAGTATACACTAAGTACAAGCATTTAGAACAACTCATTCCTTTAAAGGGAATGTGTTTTGGTGCAATGAACAAGCCCGCACTTCAATTAAGTTTGTGAGAGAAAGAGGAAAACATAGACAAAAAGAAAGGGACACACCAGTCCACCGAAATGGCTATCTTCATGACCTTTACATGTTGTGTCTCACGCCATGTTTTACAGTCTCCCTCCTTCTCTTCTTCCTCTGCCTGTCTATCCCACTCCAGCAACATTTCACTGCTTGGATTCCCACTGAATGGAAAACAGCTGGGCCAGGGACTGCCAAAGCACATTATGCCCAATTCTTCAATGAATTCCCATCTACCTCTCCCCTCTCCTCCCCTGTCCAGTGTGCTCCCTTGCTCCCTGTCCTCATTTAAGGTGGGGCCGCGCAGCTGAAACAAAAGAAAAACAGCTTGTATGAGAACATGTTTCTCACCCACATATGGTACTCTCTCCCACTTTCTGTGAATTTGTTTCCCAACCTTACTCCCTGGTGATTCTCTGGTGTTATGGCTAGTTCTGCTTTTGACAAGTTGAAAAACGTGGAGATATAATGCAGCTGAGCTGTACGGCCAAGTATGCATATAGTGAAGCAATGTGTCAGAGTTATTACTTTGCCCTTGTATCCAACCTGGTTCATCTGTTGGGCTCGATGTGAAGACAAAAGCAGCCATAAAAACTCGCTTGAATTTCTAAGGAACAAAAAGATTTTATAAGGTCCAGTTAAACAGCACTTGAGAGAATTGAGAGTTTTTTCTGGAGCTATGTTTTGGTGCAATACAGCAATACTGCTTGTATCTACCCACAACATGTTAAATTGAGACCATGTTGCTTTTGAAATAGACAAAAACAATATCTTCTCATTATTTAAATGTTTAAAGCTGAAAGATTGTTTTGCCCACTTAAGAACAGTGTAACAAGCCTGAAACATTGACATATTTTCTCTTGATGCAGTTATAAAGTTAATATGTTGGCAAGCATTTACACATCCAGCAGATATGGAATGTTATCATTCATTTGGAGCTGTGTCTTTAGCCAACCTGTCTGCTGTTTGGTGCTGGACAAATAGAGGCCAGGGGGTTAATCTGTGTTTAGTATATGTATTTTTGTTGTGGCTGAAAAACAGTTACCTTCTGTGGCTGGAAGTGAGAGTTTTACTAACTGGAAAACAATAAAATAATACAAAAAATAATTAGCTATTAGATGCTAAAACGATACAAAGCGCTTTGGGGAAGTTAATTAAATTACTTTAAAATAATAATCAATGCAATGCACTGTTGCTCTATTCACTATACTGTTGTAATGTATTGCTGCTACAGCTTTCCTTGATCTGGTATAACCAGTAGCTTACGGTGGCTAATGGAAGCTAATGTTAGCTAACATAAGAAAAATGCCTACTGTGTAATTACTGTGATTTTACACTGATTTTATGACACAACTCTGGGAAATTAAGGGGAATTCAATGTATCATCATCTGATCATTGTTATTGCGGCCATAGTGGCCAAAGTTCAAAGTGTACATAGTCTCACTTTATCATGCTTGATAAAAGAGTAAAGGTCACGTGACTATAATATGTGAGGGCTTCTAACTGGAGGGAGTGTCGGTCCACCTTTGTTGGCAGCCAAAACCTTTAGAGGAATAGTTGACTCACATATGATATTAGTTTGTACAGTTTGTAATTTAGTCAAAGTGGAGTCAACTGCAAAGTGTCTTGTTGTTGTTGTTGTGATTGATTAGGAGGATTAGGATGGTGCTGGGTGGTTTGGCTGTGTCACAAAGATGAAATCAGATTTAACGACCACTGACAGTGTGAGAAGCAGAGCAGGGTCAAAAGAGGTATACAAGAAGGAAGTATTGCTTCAGTTTCTGAAGGGGCCCGGGTGACAAATTGGGTGTATATTGCGGCCAATGTGTGTGTTTGTGCGTCTATGCCAGTGCAATTTCCTGCCGTCAGATTGACTAACATGCGGGCACCTGCCCTGACAAATCCACCCATCCTGTTTCTCTCAGCTCGCACAATGCGTATACTCTCTTTACCACTGCACATACTTTATCAGGCAAGACAAATGCAAATTAAATATTGAGGAAACATAAATAAAAGTGTAAAAACAGCCCAGCCTTTTGCGCACCAGGACACCAAAACACCAATAAACTGACCTCGAGTATGAGCTAAACTTTCCAGAAATTGGTGTTTCATACCAGCCCACATGGTGATAATAGAAATTGGTGTAAAAGGTTCATGAATTTGCCATTCACAGTTGCTGGAAGCAACAAGGAGAAGCACACATAGTCAACCAAACAGGGACTTCACACCATAAAGTTAGTACATCCAGCACAGAGGAGTGCAGCGGCCAGGCAAGCCTGGACAAAGTTGCGTGGCCTTGAGGGAGAGAGGCTGACGGCCAGCCTGGCTGGGTGACGTGACACACATACACACACATATAAATCCAGGCAGCCCAAATATTAGAAGTAATAATGAGATCTTTATCATTCAAGGGGAAGGTAGAGAGAGCCTTTATACTGCAGGCCTGGAGGGGAAAAAAGTTGAACAAACTAATGAGCTGGCATGCTAATAATTGCAGTTCAGAAGGTGAGAGTGTGCGTTACTGTCAGATACATATATATACTCTGTGTGTTAGGTATATGGAATTGTGTGACCTTTCATTTATTGAAAGTGACTTCATGTGAAAGTGTTGGCAGCGAATGTATTCTGTGTATGACACAAAGTGTGAAGGTGAGACTGCCGGATCTGTTGCTGGAACTTCGACTCTATTGTGTTTGGTGATGCGCTCTCAGGCAAAGACTGAGCCTGTGTGTGTGTGGGTGTGTGGGTGTGTGTGTGTGTGTGTGTGTGTGTGTGTGTGTGTGTGTGTGTGTGTGTGTGTGGGTGTGGGTGTTTGTGTGTGTGTGTGTGTGTGTGTGTGTGTGTGTGTCACAGAACAGAGAAAGTCACTGAGCTGTGAAAAACAGGGTGTCCATTACCTTCTTAGCGTGGAGTTACACACTTAAAAGCACCCCATTAGCATTTTGTTCAGTTTGACAAGGGTAATAAATTACCAAGTGCTTCATCACTTTCACTTTGTGTGCGTGTGTGTGTGTATCTGCATGTGTTTGAGCACAGTGGATGGGTGAAGGTACCAGCACTTTAAAGGTGAGAAGTAAGCAAGAGTGCGGTTTCTGTATCTTTGTCCCTGTTAGTGAGCATCTGACTGTGAGAATCTGTTAATTCCTGTGTAAACATTTAATCTTCCAAATGTCTTTATTTTATATACACAACTATATATATATATATATATATATAAAACAAATAGGAGGAAGTTGTAGCTCAGATGGTAGAGTAGGTTGTCTATTATTTGTCAAGTTGGTTGTTTAATCCCTGGCTCCTCCTGTCACAAATTGATAATATCCTTGAGCAAGGCACCAAGTACCAAATTGCTCCCCATGTGGGTATAAAAAAGTAAGACTGAAAAATATTTATTTCCCACCTACGTCAACTGCATTGCATACAGGAAACTGTATAAAATGTGCTGTGAGAGTATGTTGTAAATGCACATGTTCACAGAGAGGTTACTTGGTCTGTTTTGGGAAGCTCAGAAGACGACATGTGTGTGTCATCCAGCTCTAGATTAGAGCCCCATTAGCCTCAGTGGCTGGTCTGCTGTTTAGACTGAGTGTAAACACAGAGAGATGGATGGTTCGACGTCTTCTGTCTCCATCTTCAACCTCCTGATAACACTAGCAAAAACACACAGTTACACACATGCAGACACAAAAACATGTCTGGACAGTGAGGCTTTACCATGCCACGAGCGTGTGTGTGTGTGTGTGTGTGTGTGTGTGTGTGTACTGAGCTCTGGTGTCTCTTGTGAGAACGCTCTGTGGATTGCTCTCATGCCCTCCACTGGCATCATTCTCACTTCCTGTACCAGCTGCAGCTTGTCTCCCCTCCTCTTCATGTCTTTCTTCCTCTCTGTTGCTTGCTTCAGGCAAATCGTATTCTTCTCTCATTCCCACGATTGCATTACAAAAAAGTGTTTTACAAGCACAGCACTATCAGCTATGAATATTGTTAGTGGTATTACTTGGAGAAAATCAGGTCGGTAAGTAAAGCTAAAAGCAACTACACGCCGTGTAAGACAAAGCAGATAAATGTATATAATGAATTAGCAAAAGCATGTTGTTGTCCAGTAAAGCTCGCTGGCCTAATGGACATAACAGCAAATCAGGATGAGTGACAAATGAAAGAAAAAAACAACATTAAGTGTCTAAGTATGGTTGGGGAAAAGATTCTCTATAACAAAGATGAGGCATCGCAATCTTTGCCAATGGTTTGAAATGGTACCTGTCTCCCAAGTGGGCGTGGTCATTGCGTGTTTGGAAGTGTTGTGAACCTTTTGTGGAAAGATGAAAGCAGATTGGGTTATATAAGCAACATGTATTTATATTTTACTTCGCTAACCTCAGGGTTCCCCAGGAAGAGCTGGAAAACATTGCTGGAGAGAGAGACATTAGGAATACCCTCCTGAGCCCGCTGCCCCCGCGACCTGGCCCCAAATAAGCGGAAGTTGATGGATGGATGGATTTTGCTGACATACACAAAAGCACTTGGGAATTTTATTTTGTTGAACAAGCTTTATTTGATACTTTTTTGTGCTCTCTGGCACCTTATTCACATGAAAAGTAACCTACATGTCTTAAAACTGTTGCTGACTTGAATTGTGCTGTAAAATGATGTACTCTCTGCCATTGACAGGCTGTTACCAGGACTAAGCTCATATTCAAACATTTTACATTGGCTTAAATTTTACATTATATTCGGAGCAACCCTCAAAACGTTCAGGATTAAGCCCCGACAAACTGACCCGGTGATACCGATGCCCGTAACCACAGTCACTCACTCCTGCCTGTCTGGAAGCATCTGTATTTATTCTGTCTCTCCACTCATTTAATAAGGTTTTTCCTTCAAAGACATCGTTTGACAATTTGGGAAATGCACTATTTATTTTTCCTTTCTGAGAGTATAAGAAGATCGGTGCCACATGTATGCACTGGAGTGGCTGTGGCTCACTGGTAGAGCCGGTCGTCCCTTAACCATGAAGTTAGTAGTTTGATCCCCAGTTCCTACAATCTGCATGTCGAAGTGTCCTTGAGCGAGACACTGAATCCCAAGTTTCTGTCCGGATCCACAGTAGTCCACTGTTCTTAGAACGGGTTAAATGCAGAGGTCAAATTTCATGTATGCACCTGTATGTATGTGACAATTAAATCAAGTTTAAGTTTTTTATGAAACTACAGCCAGCAGCTGGTTACTTTAACAGAAGGCTTGATAGGATAAGACTGGATAGGATAAGACTGGATTAGATAAGACTGGATAGGATAAGACTGGATTAGATAAGACTGGATAGGATAAGACTGGATAGGATAAGACTGGATAGGATAAGACTGGATTAGATAAGACTGGATAGGATAAGACTAGAAAACATGGGGAAACAGCTAACTTTTTACAGGAGATTAATTTCCACTGTTAAACTTCAGTTTAACAAATAAGAAATAGCTTGTTAATTAGTGAGCTTTAGAGGTGCTGGTATGCAGAGTTTGCCACCTTCAGACAGAGCCAGGCTCGCTATATCCCCTTGTTTCCAGTCTTTATGCTAAGCTTAAGTAACTACCCAGCTTTAAATTTAAAAGACACAAGAATCTGTATTTTAACGAGAAAGTGAATAATGTTGACTTATTCCTTTCATTTGTCGCCCGTGCCATCTGTACATGGGATGGCAGAAGCAAAGAAACCAACTCTGAATTGTTGTGAACTACATCTGTCTCTGTGGCTCCGTGCGTATGTCACAGTCAGCCTTGTACATGGACACCACAGAGAGCGAGTGCACATCTTCAGCCAGTTCTGCCCCAGTTTACTGGCAGCGGCCCCACTGTCTGTGCTAGAAGTCACGTCGCGAAGAGAGAGAGAAGCCCAGAGAAATAGGGTAGGAAGGAGGAGGGGGTGTAAGGGGCACACGGAGCAGGACACAGGAAGTGGAGAAAGATGAAGAGCCGGGAGACAATGTGATGCACAGGGGTTCTGAACCGGAGGGGAGGACGGGGGGAGGAAAAGCAAGCAGAGGAGAGAGAGGAGGCAGAGGAGGAATGTTGGAAGAGGAGGAGAAGAGGGAGAGCACAGGGTGTGTGCATCTGGCACTAGGAGGCAGGGAAAGATAGCGTGGGCCAGGCTGGCCGGACGTGTGTGTTTGTGTTTGATTGAAGAGGGATGTGAGACAGAGACCCCTCACTGGCTCAGTTTTACTGGAATGCTGCCACGAAGAGATGGACACAGACACACATGCTTTAGACACACATACGCACATGCACACATTTGTACAGTGCAGAACATGGAGGAAGAGGAAGTGAGAGGGAATGAGAGAGTAACAAGGAGGGTTGTGGTTACAGACGAGGGCATCTTTTTAAAAAAAGAAATAAAAAAAAAAACCTTAACCAGGCGTAACTTGTTGTGGGGTCAGTCATTACAAACTCATGCTGTGGAAACATTCAGATATTTATTTTATAACAAGGGGAGATCCTAAAGTTCCCAAAGTTACAAAATATATCAGAATAAATCTGACCATAGAGCATGGAATCTCTGTATGTGTGTGTCCTTCACATATCGTGAGAACCGTTCACCCGATCTACTTCACACTTGAAGGGTGTATTTTGCTGGAAGCCAACAACGTGCAATGTCAAAGTTGGTGCAATTTTAATACGGCACACATTCAGTATTGATCAAATTTGAAGTTTAGCAAGCAAACATGTTGCCGGCCACAGCTCATTAACTTCAGTTCACCGTTGCTGCTTAATACTGGATATTCTAGCATTACTACCAAAATCTTTTTAATTTCCCTGGAGTCGATGAGCAATCAGCGGTGCTTGTGAATGCAGCAAGCAGCAGTTCCAGGGGCCAAGCAATCAGCCATATGACAAAAAGAACTTCACAGGTGTGTAGCTGAAATTGAACATCGAGTCCAAAGAGCGTCACGGTTGGTGTGATCCCATTGCAAGCTGGTCCCTAGTTACACCTTGGTTTTTGTACGGACTAAACAAACATGATGTATTATGATGTGCTGGTAAGTATATTTTGTTACCTTTAGATAGGCTTGATGTTTCCCCTGTTTTAAGTATTTGTGCAAAGCTAAGCTATTTGTCTGCCGGCTCTATATTCGTCATTCAGACTTGAGCGTGGGTTTCAATCTTCCTATCTTATTCGCTGCAAGAAAGCAAATTAGCATATTTTCCCAAAATGTCAAACTATAGAGGACAGGAGAGGGGAGAAAAGAAAGGATTAACTAATGAGCTGCCAGCGAGGCTTCCTTACAAACCCCGATGATAACAACAAACGTCTGTTTTTACCAAGACACTCCAGAAAAATGACATGTTTCAAGGCTGCAACCAAAACAGGATGGACCTTAGATCACCCCATCGACTCCTGTTTGTGTGCTACTGTAGACAATCATGCCCTTGCAGAGTGGTGCAGGATGAAGACGCACAGATAGGCACACGACGCTGACGCACAGTGTCTTTGGTTATTCAGAGGGCCGCTTACATAACCTGATGAGTTAATGGGTCAATCAGAGGTGGACGAGACTGATGTAAACGTGTCTGCCAATAAGTAGAGATATCCAAATCTAAAAATATAATGCGCTCGGTTCTAATGGCATATTTTTGCCCCTATAACGTCAGTCAGAGCTATCCGTCTGAGAATTCCTACGCCCCCAAGAGTCACTTCCTGTCCAGCGAGGCAGTGAGTCCTTATCCCCACAGAAACGACATTGCAAAGTGAGCACAGGAGCCGCTAAACATTCTGCTCTTCCTTATGGGACTCCAGAGGCCAGATGGACTCCAGGCACACTCACACACACACACACACACACACACACACACACACACACACACACACACACACACACACACACACACACACACTTAAATAGGGAGAGGTAGAACATTTAATAATGGCACAAGAAGTGTGTGTTGGTGTGTGTGTGTGTGTGTGTGTGTGTGTATGCGTGGGTGCTGTGTGGGGGGAGGATAGGGTAGTGACATAGGGGGTCCATTGTTTCAGACTGGAAGGCAAAAGTGTTGGGAGGGGGCGAGGGAAAGTCGAAGCTAAATTTAGAGCACCTCCGCTCAAGTATTCCAAATATTCTTACGTGTATTTAGATGCTCACGTATACACTTTGTTACTTCATCCACTTCCATGAATTACATCATTATGCAGCCATGATCTGATCATCATTGATTTGAACAATTTTCTTTGGATAAATTCATACTTTACCCTCAGACTCAAACAGCCACTGTACTTTTTATATCTGCAATAACAAAAACTGTACTTCAACACTTTTGATAATTTTACAGAGACAACTGTAAGATATGTTTGATACTTAATTTAACTCTCTGCTGACAGGAGAAGTGATGATAGTTATCGTCCAGACGACAACTTCGGATGAGAAGATGACATGGTACACATGGGGTTAATACTTCATGTGCATGTTTTAGGTCATTTCCTGCTGGCTGTAGAGCCCTGACCTGCTAGTGTGGACCTGGCTAAACAGACAGACAGACACGCACGCACACACACCTACACACACACACACACACACACACACGCACACACACACGTCCTGCACTGACCTACACTTCCTGTCAGACAGCGACACCCCCTTGGAAAGCGAGCTTGATCTGTCTCCACTACGTCCCCTGTAGAATCCTCTCATCCACTTCTGTCTCCCTCATTGTTCTTTTCACACTTGAACGTGATCACTAGGGACCACGACTGAAAAGACGGCAGCCTCCTAAACAGGTGCTTCTTTACATAAACAACACACTTACTTTGTCAGAGAGGCAACACCGACAGTAAGTGTGCAGGATTTACTGACAGAAGTGTAAAGTAAAAGTAAAAAACAAACAATTAAAAACTATTTTGTTTTCTCCTGTTACTTTGGTTGTTCCACCCTACACCACTTTCCGCTACTGGGGACAGTAACTGCAAAGAACTTAGATTGATACTGTTTGGTAACTGATGGCTACTGATAGCTACCAGGGAAAACAAAAGTGCTATCCTCTTCCTATTTTAGTTGCGCAATGGTTGACATTCTTCCTTTCTGTCGTAAATCAAGCCTTAATTTTTCTATAGCAGGGGTGTTTAAATACATTCAAAGATGTCCAGTTAGAGAAAATGTCCTCATCCCAAGGTCCGGAACATCATAATGTAACTTGCGTTATGATTCAGTGCCATATATATTGAAGTAGCTTGGATCTTTCATTTTCTGTGCCCTCGGTTCAAGGTTGAGTCGGTAAGTTGGCTCGAAATATTTGTGCTTTGTCTCTTGGTGGCGATTAACATCGCCGCTTTTTTAATAATGGCAACGGTTTCGGGAACATGTAAGACAACGGTTTCGAACTGCCCGTGGCAAGAATGAACATGTAAGAGTCTTTGCATTTTGACTAAAAGCTCTATTTCTGCTGTCTACTTTTCTCTTTTTTTCAAGCACGCCATTTGAAATGACTTTTCTCTGACTCACTTATTTCTTTGACTGCTGTCTCTGGTCTTGTCTCCTCCGTGTGTGTGTGTGTGTGTGTGTGTGTGTGTGTGTGTGTGTGTGTCTATCTCACTCATGCTTATCAGAATGCACATATTTGACTGCAGTGAGTACCATCACGTGAGATGATTTACAACACATGCAATCGGTCTGTGAGTTTCTAGTGCTGTAAAGGCTATGATAGTTGCCCTAGTTAAGGTATGAACATTCCATTAAAATATAATAATTCATAATCAATTATTGGTTACAGGTCCGGGTCCAGACTTCATAATAATAAGTTAAAGCAACAAACTTGTCTATTGCCACTTTAATGAAAATATAAAAAAAACGTCTGTCTCCAATCAAGGCCCTCTAAGGTCCCCCTTGCCCAAGTATAATAACATTAATAAGTAACAGTATTGATGATGACAATAATATATACATTGAATTAGATGGATTAACATATCAAATTACTACATAAATACACAAAACAAGGTACTCATACAATAAATGCTAGATTATTTTTACTTCTACTTTCTCACAAAATAAATCTGGAATTCCCACCCAATCCCAGGTGCAGAGCTGTTGTCTGCTGTTACACGAATGGTGATCCTACGCTGCTCTATACAAATTTGTCACTTCAAAATAGGACGTATTTCCTAAAAATCCTAATTATTACATACATTACATAGGCCTTAGATGGAGGAAATGCATCTGTTAAGAGTTAATTTTCTATTTTCTGTCCTTCCTCTCCAGCGGGACTGTCGCTGTGACGTATTATCTTCATTGTAACATGTAACATAATGTGTGTCTGGTATGTATGGGTGTGTTTGTCTATGTGCGCATCTGGTTAACCCATCAGAGCTCCAGCGTCATGTCCCTGACCTGGTGAGTGGCACAGTGCGGTGAAGCTGCGTGTGTTACGTGTTTTCCACAAATTACTGGAGTCTGATGTCACCCGGAGTGAGGTGTCGGTGTGGGAGCGAAGAACCGGAAGACTATGTGAGATGCTGGAAGCAAGGTGAGAGCTCCGAGAAGGAGACATCATAAACCTGAGTCAGGACTGAGAGTCAGGACAGGCCATCCTAGTGGGAGAAAGTGTATGTTTAACAATAGGGGGACTCAATGAACAGATTTATCAAGGTTTTAATGACATGCTGCAAAAGCCTTGCGCCCCTCAAGCGTTCTCATTTCTACCTATAACACATGCATCTCCTCATTTCGTTGCGGTCATAGCGACCGCATGCTGTGGTCTGTGATTACAGCCGAGTGTTTACAGTTCTCTCATATTAACACTAGTGTTAAAACAGCATGGGGTACCATCCTGTACCAGGTTTTTTTGTTGTTGAAATTGCACAAAATTTGGTAATAGTTTGACGCCACTAGTTTAATGACACCTTCCAAACTATCTGCCTATTTGAGGCAGAGCATGAAGAAAGTAACTGAAATGATTGCTTTTGTTGTACAGAACGTAGGGCTGCAAAGAGAAAGGAAGGAGACGGAGAAAAGGGAGTGTGACAAGTTCAAAGTGGATTTGAACATTGTTACTTGTCATGTATAGCCAAGCAAATTGGGAGAACACTGTTTAGTTAAATATGCATCCTAAATATTCTATGAGAATTGTGTTGGACTTTTTCTTGATAGTACGGCACCACTTTTTTGCCTTCCCACTCCATTTGCTTTTGCAACTTTCATCCAGTGCCAAACTACCAATTCCCAATTTCACAATACGCATGTAAATTAGGAATGGCACTACATCTTTGAGATTGCACAAGTCTGCATCTGCATCTTTATGTGTGTGTGAGTTCTCAAGTGTGAGGGTGTGTGTGTGTTCTGGGTGTGCACGTCCATGTGTGTAATGAGAACCAAATGGTGGGGTGTGTGAGTGCATGGTTTCTCTCCCCCATCTATAATCAGACAGCCCCCAGGAGTATGTGAGCGCGGACTCGGGGCTTAGAGCACTGAGCTGCTACATAAATCAGCTCTGCCCATGGAGAAGCCTGGATACATGTGGACTCCTCTAACCTACCGACTGAGCAGCAACATGTTGTAGGCTGTTTGGATCTGAAGGGTCTTGTTGTTATGTTGGTCTTCAGTGATGATTAGAAGTGTGAAAAGTGGTGTGAAGCTGCAGAAATAATGAGTTTGGCCATATTTGATGACAGACCTCATTGAGGTCTGGTGTGGTCTGGGTAGGTGGTCTTTAATGACAAGGCCACGTACTGTCTAAATAAGAATAATTCATGCTATATGCATGCTCCTCATATTTGATTACCAGCTATGTTATTCCATCTTTCCCATTCTCTCTATCTCCTCTCTTCTCCCAGCAACTTTCCCTCTCCCTCCTTTTCTCCATACCTTCCTTCTCTCTCTGTTTCAATCCTCATTCCCCGCAGGAGGTGGCCTCTCCTTGTCCTCCATCTCTTCTCCTCCTCCTTTTCTTTCTCTTTCACATCTGGCCAGGCAGCTGTGGCTGGCCAGGGTTCAGTGGGGTGGGAAGGTGTGGAGGGAAGAAGAGGAGAAGGAGGAGGATGGTGGTGGTTGAGTTTTGAGGAGGCTATCAATTGCAAAGCCCAGGGCACAGTAAAAGAAAACAAAAAAAAAGATTTGACACAAAATGTGCACTGTGAAAAAAAATGTTTGAACCAAATCTCTCCAGTTTTTCTCACTCTATCTATCACAGTCTCCCTGTGCACTATTAAACTCTATTAAAGTGAGCAGCAGCACAAGGAGAAGGGGGGTAAGGAAGGCTGAGGGGTTTAGGGAGAAGCAGGGGAAGGAGGGGGAGGATGGTGAGGGCAAAGATTTCAATATCTGATTTCCACATCTTAAATACATTAATGTATATTACCCCAGTGCTCTTTTAAACTCAGGAGAAAGGAGAGGAAGGGATGGGAGGAGGGAGAGGGAAAGGGGCGAGGGTACTTATGACATTTTCATTGTGGAATCTCCTTTCTATTGTTTCTGTGGTCAACATATTGCCCAAAGATTCCACATGCCATCATGGCCACACAAGCTGCTAAACGGTCACAGATGGTATTACAGGCTTTGCGCGCATGCAGATGACTTGATTCCTGTCAGTTTTAGGTACTTTTTTTCTGCAATATGCCAATGTCAGCGAATGATTTACTGCTCACGAGTGAGTCATTGTGTTGCACATTCCAGGATGTCATTCGCGCTACCTTTTTGCCAACTAGTTGTCTTTGTCAGTTGTGCCAGAGTCCTCTGCACTCCAGCTGAAGTTCACGACCCCTCAGAGTTCACGTTGGGACGAGGGCCTTTCTGAGGGAGAGTGAACTCTTCGCTGTAGTCTCACGTGACTCTGAGCATATGGAAAAAGCTCCACTTTCAGTTGCTTGCAGTTCCTTCCAACATATTTTATGGCCAGTTTCAGAGCACGAGGAGCCAAACAAACAGCGGGGGATACATGGTCGGAGTTAGGGGGCAGAAACAGAGACACAGTGATGGGCCTACAGTATTCAGCAAGAGTGAGTAGGAAGTAAGAGATGGGAGGGAGCCAGTAGGATTGAAGCTGAGTGCAAATATGTGTGCATGTGAGTGCCCTAATGTTGTGTATTGTGTGTGCATGCATGTGTCTCGTGTGTGTATATGTGTGTGTGGTTCTGGGGTACTTGGGAAGGTGAACTCATGCTCCTCTCGGTACAGGAAGCCCCTGATTAGTGCTAACGACAATTGCAGACCATATTAATGCAACCACACACCTCTCCCTCCCGCCCTCCTCTTTCTCTCTCTCACTCTTGCCATCTGCACTCTCCACACTCTCTGCCAGACATCATAAACCCACTGCAGAGCCCTGAGACACTCACCAGAGCACCGAGGGGGGCAGGCCAGGGGCTGCCACGCACTCAGCCCCCTCTTGCACATTCAGCCCCTGTAATAACACGTCTCTCAACCAAACACATGGTATGGAACATACATGGCACACAAACCCACACACAGGAGAAATCTTAAGGCAGATAGTAGAGTTCATAGCGCAAACATTTACACACCTAAACAAACACAGAAGGTACGGTGTAAAGCGAAAACACTTCACAGGCGCAAACATTAACAACTGCACTGAAACACACTTGTTTTTCAGTTTCCAGCAAACTTAATTTGCAAAGAAAAGAATCTGAGCTTGGAGATCAAAGATAACGAGAGCATGAGGCTGGAGAGATGGGGCGAGAGAGAGAGAGAGAGAGAGAGAGAGAGAGGATGGAAAAAAGGTCTGCTTGTGTGCAAGTCTTATTAAATGTTCCTGCAGATGGACAGACAGGGCGTTTTCATATTGAGACATGGATACCCTCTCCTCTATTCTCTTGACTCCCACCCACACATTGACATGTGTTTCACATTCAAAGCGGAGATGTGCAAACCAACAGCCAACCACTCAGTGTGACTGGCAGCCCGCTCTCTCTCACTTGCTTTCTCTCTCTGTAGTCACAGAAATGAACTTACAGAGCAGTATGTCTGTCTGTGTGTGTGTGTGTGTGTGTGTGTGTGTGTGTGTGTGTGTGTGCGTATTTTGAGCTTTATGTGAGTGTTTGAGTTTTTGATAAAAATCAAACCGCACAATTCTGTGCCAAAATTTTAAAAACAGGTCCCAGCTGAGGTAAACTGATGCAAACTAGGTGGTAATGGTGCAATAACTAATACAAATAACTCTGCTGCTTCCAATTGTTTTGTTCAGTCCAGTTCAAAGATGTGTAAGCACCGGCAGTGTTGTTTGTATCTTTTGTTATGCTAACTGATTGCATCATCATTCAAACACACATCATTGTTCTTAACGCTGCGACGTAATGACTTCAGTCATAAGTTCAGTCTGTTGCTGATTTGAATGCTTTCGTTCAGTTCTGAACAAAACGAAGAACTTATTGGAAACAGAAACCAGTCATTGCATCATGATTGTTTATTTGGCTTTCATGGTCTGTTAGGTAGCTTTTAACCAGGAAGGAACATACTGTGTATCTCGACTGCCCTGCAGATTCAGTCAGTGACACTAATGATTCAGTTCAGCTTGAGGTTTTGGCGTTAAAAGATTTGTTTGTTCACCCACTAAACACAAATCCAAACATGTTAAAACATGTCAAAATGAATGCCAATACAAATACACATGAACACATAACTCACTTTCTTGCAGCTTTATTGCAAGTGTCATGCATGCACTCTTTTACACTGTTAACAGGCCAAAGTTGAATTGAGTCATTTTTTATTTATATAAATATATATGCATATATCATTTTTACCCCAGCACCCCAAAAATGTACTCTTAACATACTGAAATTTGGAATTGCGTACCCATAATCTATTACTAATATACAATACACAAACAAGATAACCCCTCCAGGTTCTTTTTTATTTCTTGTAGCGCAAGGAAATGTAATTTGTTACAAAATCCAAATTTGGTAAAGTGGTGCCAAAATATGCGGTTTTATCAAATCAAATCTTACACATCCCTGAAAAAAAAGAAATCTAAAATAAATGATTTCTTATAAGTTGTATCATCATTGTATCTCTAAATATATAGATACTAAAAAATATCCAAACAAAATTTGTTTGGGGAGGCCCTGGCGGCCCCCACCAGATGCTTAGTTCACTTGGGGGAGGGGGGCGGGGGGGGTCAGCTCTATCCTTAAAAAGAAGAAGACAAACTCTTCCAGTTTATGCACATGTAAGCCTACTGCATTTATGAGTGTCTTTGTGTAAGCCAGCAAGAGGTTTGTTTGATCACATTCAACAGAGATGCAAGGTCAGAGTGAACGGATGAGAAGCAGACACACACACACACACACACACACACACACACACACACACACACACACACCTACACTTACACACAATAAAGGGGAGACGGCATGAGGAAACACATGGCATTATATGTCTGTGAGTCAGAGGAGGCAGGTAGTGACTGTGAACATAAACGGAGTCACAGACAAGAAGAAAGGGTGCTGGGCTGCAGACAAAGGCGTAGATGGAGTGGTTGGCGGGTGGGTGGGTGGGAGCGGGGGTCTTTCTCTGTCTAGTTTACCCAGCTGGAGGACCAAGAGACCCAGACAGAGCCCTGATGTCACCTACTGTACCCTACCCTCCCAACTCCCCTGCTTCCTGTCCCCGCTGGAGTGATGTCACAGGCCAGCTGGGGATGTCACGTCCACACCCCCCAATCCCCTCCGCCTGTCCCCTCTCTCCCCTCTCTCAAGTCCCCTTCAATCACCGACGTCCCACTGTGACCCCGAGACAGTCAATGGAGCACGTACCAAACACAGACAGAAACACACACAGTGGCGATGATGTTTGCAAACACAAATCTATCAAACATAAATCATTTCTGTTATGTAATGTAGGCAGAACGAGTAAATGAAATGCTAATAAATACAACAACATAACCAGCTGTGTGATCCCGAAACACAGTTTAATTGGTTTATTGTTTCATGTAATTCACTTGTTTTCTCTATACCAAAGCTAAAAAGGAAATAACACAATCCCAGGGAGAGCAGCTACCAAACACCGCAACACATTTCTAGGCACTGCACCGGATCCAGTGACCTCACAAACCTTTACTCTCAAAACTCCTGCTCCTCAAAGTCAAAAAATGTGCTGAACCAGTCATGACTGCTGATTTGATTATGATGGCTCACAATAACAGGTGTATTGTAAGCCAAGGTGGGAAAGTAAAGCCATGTCTGCTCATATCAGTTACATCCCTTATAACTCCATTTTGACTCATAAACAACTGATTTACTTACAAGCCTTTTGTTAAAAACTTACTTTTCAGGCCAGATAACAAGAGCTGGATGATGAACACCATTCAATCCTGTCATAAAAGCAGCATCACTACTGGGAGGAAGTAAGTGACAGATTTATGGCCAAATGTGACTATAAAGAGATCTCAAGCATGTTTAAACTCTTAGGGCCACCTCAAACTAATGAAATGGCAGTGAGTTCCTGTTAAAGAAAAAAAAGAGAGGACAGCATTTTGTCATATTCTAAAGAACTGTAGTGTTTGCTGTAAGATATTGATAGATGTGTCATTCCCATAGTGTGCATTCTTCTCTCAGAGTGGAGAGCTATAAGAACCAAGTTTTTTTTTAAAAACTCATTAGTGTTGAGTGGCGGTGAGCAGCTGAGACTGCTGCTCCCTCAGGGTTGGTGTTTGACATGTAAACATTCACTTATGTAACACACCTTCTAAACAAAAACGGTTGCTGCTCATGCCCTTTAATGCATTTTTGGTTATCCTTGGAGGGAAATCCATGTACATGGTCACTCTCAAAACTATTCGGGGGGCGGAGGGGGGGGAGGGGGATCCGCACTCCTGTACTCATTGTACATAAATGACTGTGTTTCCAACTCCCAGTCTGTTATGATATTTAAATTCTCTGACATTGGGTTTAATCTCAAACAACGATGAAACAGTTTATGGAAGTGAGGTTTTATCCCAGGTGGGCTGGTCAAGGAATTAGTGGTGGACTTTCACAGGAACTGTGGGGATTACTTACCCTTGGTCATCAACAACAACGAAATTCAACAAGTGGACAGCTACAAATTCTTGGGAGTGACAATCTCTTCCACCTTGAATTGGGGGGACAACACTACTCTCAATAAAGCACATACAGACTTTTCTTTTGAAGACAATTGAAAAAGAGTGACAAATCCAGAGATGGTACAGTTTTAGGGGCCGTTCTATGCCCCGAGTCTACACAGAGAGCGTCCGAGCAAGCAAGACCTGAAAAACCTGAAAAACAACAATAGCCATAAAGGCTACAATATAGCCAGAAGTGCCATAGGGCCTGTGGCTACGGACGTTTTCGAAAGCCCCTTCCTCTCTTCACAAAATGACGCAGCAACATTAATTCAGCTCCCTTCATCAATGGACAGCAACAAATAGTAAAGGGATTGTCCTCAAGCAATAAACACAATATGAAACTCATCAATATAAGACAATACGCAGGTCTGTACCGAAAAGTTCAAAGCTTTATTCATTTAAATTGATTGTTGTTTTTTGTTTTGATCTCGATCTCATTTAGCTCTCATTTTGGCTAATCTTCCAAGAGTTCACATTAAAACTGTTTAGGCATTCGGTAATACAAATTCAACATATACTTTTTGACACACATACCACACAACCACACACATACATTCATAATGTTTACTTTTGAATTATAAATCAACATTTATTTTGGCATGTCTATTCATTATGTTGTAAAGTCAACATTTTTGAATTGATTGAAAAAAGATGGCCGTAATGATTTTGAAAATTCACAATGTTGTTTCAGAAATATGTTTTCAAAATATTTTGCTTCATTCCATATTTGTTGTTGTTTAGTCTTTCAAAAACAACATTTTCACTACCGGTTTCAGCCTTCCAGAGAAACGTGCAATAAAAGTCGGCATTATGCACAAAAGCAAGGACAGCAGGACAACCTTCTTTTTTTTTTTTTTTTTTACAGGAGAACAGCTGCACAATATCTTTTATTCATTAAAAGTCATACATGGCCAAATATTAGATCTTAAAACTCAGTATGAGACTAAATGACTATTACGATTGATGCTTATTCTGCAAATTCCAAAATGATAAAAACCAAGTGTGAATTTAGGGCAAACCAAGAGATGATTGAATTTGTCAGCTGAATCACTTCTTTTTGTGATTTTTTTATATGCTAGAAAGGATTTACTAGGGCTTTTATCATTGTACAGCAACAATGCAATAAAAAAAAGTCTGTTGTCCATTTCTGTGTCTCATTCACTTATAAAACCATTCAAAAATACCATTCGAGGGAAATTTCCCGCTTTCATTTTCCTGCTCAGTTACAGTGAAACACTGCTAAGCTCTGTTTCATTCACTTGTTGTGTGTGTGTGTGTGTGTGTGTGTGTGTGTGTGTGTGTGTGTGTGTGTGTGTGTGTGTGTGTGTGAGAAAGAGAGCGAGAGAGAGAGAGGGAGCGAGAGAGAAAGAGCGAGAGAGAGGTCCATGCCCCCCACCCACATACACACTGTGTTACGTGCAGGCCGACAGGACCCCCCTTGTAGAAACTGAACACCACAATCTTCCTCCCTTTAGGCATCCCCTCTCCCCTGCCCTGAACCCACCCTGTCCCCTGCTGGCCACTGTCCTTAACCAAACAGACAACACACAAATGCATCCAAGTACACATGCACGCACACACACACACACACACAGTACCCGACATTCTCACACACCCACACACACTGTACAAACACTCTCTGAACTTTAATAACGGATTATGTTTCAGCAAAGCACATCCGCGTGTGACACACACACACACACACACACACACACACACACACACACACACACACACACACACACACACACACACACACACATGCTCTCCCTCTGAAAACACACACATCCTTTCACTTTCTTTGATGGATGAGGAAATGCTCACACAAACATATAAACAAGACCTCCATCCCAAACCCCATTACATCTGTATGCTTTTCCTAGAGCTTCAGTTGAGCCTTTCAGGACCTGACGTATCCAGCGGCTCCGCCTCCCCTCCTATCCTCTCTTTCTCTCTCCCGGCTCAGGCCCTACCTGATTGTCTGCTTGTTTTCCCTGGCGGCTCCCAGCTTCCGTTCCCAGGCTGGGAGGTGGGAGGTGGGAGCGCAGCCTACAACACATACTTTCCACCCCTGAAGGCTGAGGGCCAGCGGCGGTTCCTCCTGTCCACAGGCCCTACAGGAAGCACTTAAGCCCCGCTGCTGCCCATCAGCTTATGGCTCAGGCCTGGGGGTAGAAGGAGGCAAGAGATGAGATGAGAGAAGTGCCATGAGAGTGAGTAATGTGAGGATGCAGAATGTCCACTCAAAACCAAATCTGAAAAAAAGACTCAGAGGAAGCTCCAGAATGCATCTAAATATGCATGCCTTATATTTTAGTTTGGATGGTGGAAATTGACATGAGGAAAACAATGCTCAGCAACCTGTAAAGTCATATCTTTCCGCCACTTATAACCTTTTCTGTGATCACTCATTTTAATTGTCATTAATAATTGCAATCATATAGGATACATCATCTGGGAACCATAAATGTCTGAACAGAATTTTAAGCCAATCCATTTGGTAGATGTTGGGATATTTGTCTGGTTAATCGAAAACTCTGACTTGCTACTTGCACCAAAAAAAAGCCAGAGGATCATCAACGTCATTTGGATTAATCCTCCCGTCACTGTGGACATCTGTAATGGCAATCCAATTGATAGTTGTTGAGGCATTTTACTAAAAACAAAAATTCCAACCTCATGGGGGCGTTAGAAGAAAAGTCAGGGGATCACACAAGTCTGTAGGATGCATCCTTTGGGAACCATGATTGCCTGTACAAAATTGGCAATGGCAATCCATCAAAACGCTGTTGAGATATTTTGGTCTGGACCATTGCCAACTATAGAGCCACTCTGCTGGCATGCCTGAAAACAGTTTAAGTCAGTTCTGAGAGCCATAGGGGGACAGAGCGGAGACCCAGGAAAATAACCAGGCAGTTTCTCTCGAAAAAGATCTTTACAAAAATGATCTGAAAAAAAACATTTGTTTTAAGATTTAGCCAGCTTAATGTTGACGTAGTTTGAGTGATTCAGTTGACCAGGTACGTTCAAACATTTAGAGAGAAACAGAGAAGTAAAGGGGCTAAAGCAAGAGTAGCTGAGAGGAAAGACGAGACACCATGGGGACAGTCATCGGTCATAGGTCATAGGTGTACAGTAAACCGTTCCTTTTGCACCTGCAGGTCTCTCTATTTTCCAGCTTTTACCAGTTTGACTTCCTGCTTATAGCGGCTCTTCTCAGAGTCAGCATGGCCCCTGTGATTAGTACAAATGACTCTCATTATGTGGTAATGCTGTAATTACATGACCTAAAGTGCTGCCCTGCTGTAGAGCGCTGCAACTTCTATCACTGTAAGTGACAGCATTCACACACCCACCGGTCTGTGAAATTTGTAAAGAGATGCATTTTTTCCCCCCCAGTTGTTTGCCTTTGGGCTTTTGCGTGCTGGAGTTGGTTTTTTTTCTGTGCTTGGGGCTGAGCCATTCTGTCACTGTTGAATGTTTGATATAGCCAGACATGGAGGTGAACCCCAACAATGACTGCGAGGCTCTCATGTTAGATTAGTTCTATTTTATATGAACTGAGTGCTACGGTAATCCACCCAGATCACATAATGGTAATTTGGTACCCATTTCCTCGTTCAACAAGCTTTTATGTTGGCCCAGTAATCATTTGTAGAGAATTTGAACTGTACGTTATACCACTAAAGCTCAAAACCAGCCACATGGGCCAATAAAAAGACAAGTAAGGGTGTGTTATTAGACATTAGGACTTCTTTGCTGTGCACTGGATAGAAGTACTGCACTGGAAAAGCAGATTTCTCCAGAATCTGACTGCCGGTTTGCCTCAAAGCTTGGATCTGTTTTTAGTGGTAAGTTTGGAGGAAACGCAGACACTTACCATTTTTTGCAGACACTGCTTAAAAGCAAGAGTGGCTTTTGTAAAACATGGGTCAGTAATAACACACTTCAGCGCTGAATGATATCATTTGGCGAGTAGCAAATCAACAAAGAAAACTGGAAAATGCAACTTTTTTTTTGCAACTGGGTGATTAACTGCTGATGAATGTAAACTACATATGAATTTGATGGTGAGAGGAAAAATGTCTATGAGAAGCTTATGACTCAGTGATTTGATAAATGCTAATTATGGTTAGCCAGAAAAGACACCACTCATCACACTGAAAGAGGTGCAGCTGAGCAACAGCTGTGACACTTCCGCTCTGAACGCAGATAAACATACCCACAGAGTCATGATCAGTGGGTTGGATGGTATGACAAGATATAGTATAGGGTGAGATGATGGAGATTTGTCAACCAATAAATATTTTACATTTCCATTTCTTCCAAGGTAGCTACGCCTTCGTATATCTTTTTGTATTTTTTTTCCGATTCAAAACAGTTGTAATGATCTGGTTGATTGGTTTGTTATGACACTCAGAGGGTGATAGATGTATTTTGGCTCAATAAATACTTGAAAGAAATGATGAGAAATGTAACAACTGAAGGCAGGAGCTTTTAAATAAATGTTGTAATGGAACTTTAGCACAGTAAACAAACTTAATTACGATTGTCATTCACATACATACATGAAATTTGGCCTTTGCATTTAATCCATCCTTAGCATTTTAGGAGCAGTGGGCTGATGTGAAGCAACCGGGGAGCAACTGGGGGTTCAGTGTCTTGCTCTAGGACATTTTGACATGCGGACTTTAGGAGGCCACTCTACCCCTTGAGCCAAAGCCGCCCCAGACCTTGGGAAGGTTCAACAAAAACATCTTTAAGCTGGGATTATCTCATTTTTCAACATACAAAAATGTACTGCACGCTATTTATGGTTAGCCAGATGAGAAGATAACACTCATGTACTGCATGAGTGTTATCTTATTTCGATGGTGTTGCTATCGAAATCATTTGAAAGAGGATTTGATGAAATGCGATTTTGTCACACAAGTAATTTTTGCGACTTGATTTACTAATCATACTGTAGTTGCCATGCGTGGATATTGTAAAAACAATTAATGAAAAAACCCTGGCATTGAACGTTTAAAAATGTCATCACTGAACATAATCCAGGGTTTTGCAGAATTGTCCCATATGAATGTTTAGTCTGGTTGCATTCACTCTTTGACACTTGGGGCTCATCCAAAGTGCTGCAGCCCATCTACTCATCTCTAGCCAACCCAACTTCTCTATATTCTCCCATGTACCCCAACCATTATCCAACACTGGTTTTATCCTAGAGGGCAAGCAAGGACACAACCCTTAATAGTTGCAAGCCATGATTGAAATGTGCAATGAGAATTACATTTGGCCACTGCTGACAATCTGGTCATCTCTCTGTCCACTCTGGACTCCTGCACGTCAGTTGTTGAACCATCCTTCTCCCAGTTTAGATACAACTAGAAAGTCTCTCTCTCTCTCTCTCCACATCCTGATGCAGATTAAAAAGCTATCTCCAGGGACTCCACCTCTGACCCTGACCTCCAACCTCCAAACTAGACCCTGACCCCTTGGCCTTGAACTGAGGTTCATATCCTGCAAGTCCTCAAATACACACAAGATGAACACACACATGTACATACACAAATGAAGTGGTTGTTGTTGTTCTTATTTTATTAGCCTGTTGATAGAAAGAACATTTTTGTTGATTTCATTGTTTGAAGGATTCTGACTACTTACTCAAAGAGATGTTTAATACTTTTGATACTGATAATTACTTATTTCTTGAAAGTAATGTTGGCTAGTTAGTGAGCTAGAAGCTCTGTGTATGGTTTATTTATAGATAACTGAGTTAACTAGACAGGTTTGTAAACAATTTGGAGTTAGCCTGGGGTTATATATAATTTAAAAAAAGTTCACAACAGAGTACCACACACTGAGCTGGATAATATTTCAAAATGCGCTTGCAGAACCAAAAAATGAACAATAAGAAAACTACAGAGTCTGATCAGCGCTGGTGAGAGTATTTCTTTCACTTTCTATTTGTGGAAGCATTTTCTGAGCAATACTCACCACAAGAAGACCAAGTTTACTGTAAGCTCTGGCAGAACAGTGTCTTCTTACCAGAAACATGGAAACACACCTGTGATGGGTAAAATTAAGTTGGTTAAATCAACTATCCGGCGACTGTGGCTTAGTGGTGAGCAGAGTTGTCCTTCAATCAGAGGATCGGCGGTTTGATCCTCTGGCTCCACTAGCCCATGTTGATGTGTCCTTGGGCAAGACACTTAACCCCAAATTGCTCCTGTAGCTGTGCCTACGGTGTGTGAATGATAGCTACTCCTGATGGGCAGGGGGCACCTTACGTCCTCCCATCAGTGTATGAATGATGTCCTGTAGTGTTAAAGCGCTTTGAGTGGTTGGAAGACTAGAAAAAAGCTATACAAGTACAGGTCCATTTACCTTATAACAAATAATTATATGTTCATACATGGTAAAAAAATAAATAGTAAAAGTAATGGGCCTTTTGTCTTTATTTTCTTATAGTTGTAGCAATTCAACATTTTCTGCACTTCTGACATGTTTGGATGGATTTCTTGCACAGTAAAACCTTGTCAAAGCACTTTTTCAAGTGTTGAAATTAAAAAGTTAATTTCATCACAGTTATGCTTACAGGAAACTCCATGGGAAGAACAACACATGGCGAAAAAAGGACTGTGTCTGGATGTAAAATCAGGTTGAGGAGATGCTGATTTAAAACTTGGTCTGGCCTCCTCCCTCTTACTATTATTAGAGGGCGTGAGTGAGTGGTCTAATCCTGATTGAATTACATAGTAAAGTCACTAGCTGGGTATCCAGAGCTAAGACAGTGTCCTCTGTGTACCCTGCACTCAGAACAGGAAGCTGCCAGCCTTTCTGCGATTAGGCCTGTTTCCTCTCTCCACTGTGCACTCCCAGCGACCCTGTGGCCCTGCGACCCTGTAACCTTCCTCCCAGTATGTATGGCATACACACCATCAGCCAAGGAGTGTGCCAGCTGGTGTGTGACACACACACACACACACAGACACACACACACACGCAAATACACAAACACAGCACTAAATCATTCCTCAGAAAATGGCACTTGAGCTTAATTGAAAAACAATATGGCCTTTCCTGGCACAGGATTGGAATGCTGAAGCGTTCAGCAGACACAACACGGTCACGTATGTCAATACTGTATCCATAAACAGGACTACTCCAATACCTCCCCACCCCCCATGCCTCCCTCTCTTACAAATTGTAGCAGTAATTTTTCCCTCTCGCTGAGTTTTACGAGCTGTAATGTGAAGCACCTGTAGCCAGAGAGGCCACACGAGGGTTGACTGTGAGTCTGTCTGTGACCCAACTTTAGCTTATCAGTACACACACATTATGAACATTCACGTGTTTCATTGGGGTATCTTTTCTTTGACGTTGATCCTGAAACTGCGACTATCATTCTTATTCTAATGGAGATCAACAGCTAAAGTCACGCTAATGACATGACTCTATGGATGGCAATGTTTGTTGGTCAGTCAGTTTTCAATATCTCAACATCTGCCAATTGGATAGGCACAACATTTAAACAGGCTTATAAAGAAACCTCAGTACGTCTCATCAGTATATTTGTATCAAAAGCCTAACACCTGACCGGGGTATAGGATGCTGCACCTAAAAATGACTGTACACAGTGCATCATCTCAAGGTGACAATGGGTCACATTTAACACTCTCCAAAGTTCATAGCACTTGCTGTTAAATGGAGGATGAGAGTCCTTTCATCTGAGCATGTGTGTGTGTGTGTGTGTGAACATGTAACACCCAGGCACTCCACTTGCTATGAAAACAAGGGGTCATTAGTCAGAGCACAAGGCTGAAACCTGCAGTTCTCTGAGGTTTGAGGTCAGCTGCTTTCTGTTACCTCAGAGGGTTAACTTGGTGCGAACTGAAAGCCTGTTATCCCTGGCCGAGTCATCAAGTTTGGATACAAACACTGATGCTATTGATGGACTTTTGCTCTTAGTCACTCAAGAGTAAACCCTCAGACAAGAGGTTAAGTATGTGTGCGTATGAACACACTTAAACACACATAACAAGCTAACCCTTTGACCCGGTCACTGCTGCGGTATCCACATCCATAAAAACGACTTAAATCTCTCACTGTAAAATATTGGCACATGCTACTATTATTAGTCAACCATGCAGTAAGCTTACGCATGTGGTTTCTGGACACATCTCCTTTAATTATCAGCAAGGAGTCATGAGCAAAGTGAGCACCAACTCCTATTTAATTTGGCTAATTAAAGCAGGACCGTCAATTGACTCGATTGCAGCAAGGGTATAATTGTCATAAGCAGCCTGTCACCACAGCTTTACCGCAGACGATACACAAAACAGGCACTGACTTTAGCACAGTGTGCGTTATGACTCTGCTGCAAAGTGTACGGAGGTGTGCAACTATTTGTGCATGTTTTTCATTCTGCTTCATCAGAATACTTTCATATTTAAGTCACAGTTATTTTACTCCCACATGCCACCATTCCCGTTGTGTGAGTAAAAGTCATCCATCTGAATACATAAGACTGCACCAGCATGTTCACCAAATGTCAAACGGGAATGAAGGAAACATGAATGGAGCAAGAAAAGAGGCAGGGGCAATAGGCGGTCTGCAGTAAAAGATTAAAAAAGGGAATAAAACATAATGAAAAAAAGGACATGACATCCTATAAATATTATTAGACGTACCAGCATTCCTACCATGCTATATAATTATGTAGACATGTGATAATATATTTTTTTTAATGTTCATTTCAGTGCTTAGAGAGAACATACAATATTGTGACAGAAGGAATAGAAGGAGTGTTTTTAAATAAACGAACAAGCTAGCAGGCTGCTGAAAACCTAAATTTGTGCTTGCATTTGTATTCATTAGTTGGTGGTTATTTTCCTTTTTGCAGTCATTTCAGACATCTGAATAAAGTTTGTGTCTGTGGTTATTTGACTCAAAATGCTCCATTATAGTGCTTTTACGCACACATTTTTTCCACCGACATGTACCTTTCACTTACTGACTTTTACAAACATTTTCCCTTCCCTTGCTTTAGTTTTCCTTCACTGCTACTACAACCTGACACTGTTGCGCACTCACACATCTCCTTTCCATTCCCTCTCACACCTGGTCCCAACCTTTGCTCTGTGGTTACTTTGGCCCTCAGTAGCTGAGGTCCTGGGCCTTGGATGGTGTTAAATCAAAGAGTTATTTTGATCCGGGTCCAGTTTACTGAATGAGGAACATGTTCAGCCAATGAAGATATGGCTGCAGGGCAACGCAGCTTGTTTGAAATGGAAATGAGCGCTGCTTCTTCCTCTCCTAGCTACCACCAGGACTCGCAATGGTAATTCCCCTCCTGATTTATCAGTGTGAATCCATTCCAAATGAATAGATTATTTTTTTTTTTTTTTTTGCGGAAGGATGCCATCTGTAATGGATCAGAGGCTTGTGAGGAGCTGCAGAAAGTGGGTTACAATGAGGTTTGAGTGTAAACCTGCGCTCAGTAGAAACACTTAAAGCCTTTGATAAACATTGTTATCTAGAGGTGAGATGTTGAAATATGATCTGCTCAGACAGAGCAGAGAGCCAAAGCCCAAGGGGTGTGTGTTTATGTGTGAGTATGTGTGTCTATTAGTGTAAAGGAGGTTGTCCCCACATTGCCTCTCTTTCCCTTCATCTGCAGTGCTGAGGGCCGGTTTTATCAGCTCCATCTCTGGAGCTGACAGTAATGTGTGCCCACCCATGTAGTCAACTCTCTGTGTGTTGATGGGCTTTGTCTGTGCGAATATATCTCCCTCTGTGTGTGTGTGAGCGCATTTACGTGGGTGTGTGTGTGTGTGTGTATGTGTGTGTGTGTGTGTGTGCGTATGTGTGTGTGCCAGTCAGCAGGCCGGGACAATGCTCAAAATATCTTGGCTGATTTATAGCGTCTCCTCAGGCTTTGAAGAGATCCAAGGTCTGTGCAGAGACAGCCAAGCCTAATGACTTGACACACACACCTACACACACACACACACACACACACACACACACACACACACACACACACACACACACACACACACACGCACACACTGACAGGTATGTACGCTATCTAGACACACACAACCAAGCACACAACAAAAGATTAGTCCTATCTATGTGGTTTAATGTAAACATATAAATAAATGAATCAAAGCAAAGCAACACATAAACTCACTGCTGAATGCACAATGAATAGATAATTAGAATCTGACTTATTTTACTGAGCCACTGAGCTCAAAAACGCACGCATTCAACCACCAATTTTATTTCTGCCTTAACTGTGGTTATGTTACTCACTTGTCTCATTTCTATTTCTGAGAGCGCACACACAGAGAAGGCCAGACAAGAGTGAGCATGAGCATAAGCACTGCAAGTCCATTTGAAGCAAACTGATGAACAGGTCTTCCTCAAGTCGGAGGAAAACAGTTGATGATTTAAGGAATCTGAATTGGAAAGAACCTGTCTGCTAAATGTAATGAATCACATGCAAATACACAAGTCTTCATACCTATATTACAAAATAAACTTTTTACAATTTTCTTCCAAAGCAATCCATGTAGTGATGTAGAAGTGTGCTGCTAGTGTGGTCAGTGAAACAACACTTTTCAGCTTGATAGTAAGTGTATCTTTAAGGCAGGGTTGAGTTTAGACAACCAAAATTGCTTGATTAATGTTAGGGGAAATCCAGAGCTTCCAGAATACATTCGAAGGCTTATTAGACACCAAAGGTACGGCACAAAGGTGTTTAATAGTCAAAGACAAGATTTTACAACACTGGAAAGTTATCTCAGTGGCAACTATTTTATCTTTCGTGGTGACAAATGCGAGTTGAACTGTAGAAATACGTTATTCATGTTACAACGAAGTTTACCAGGAATGTATGCCTACATGTATGTGTGGCAAAAGTTTTGCATGGTCCATGCGTTGGTTTTGCTGGTTTAAAGATCACAAGAAGTTAGTAAGCGGGCGATTATTTGAGATTGTTTTAAAATAATAACTTTGTAGTCGTGCCTGTTGATATGTGACACAGACAGAAAACGAGAGAGGGCTATGATAGGCAACAAAGTTTCCGGCCCAGAACAGAATCAAAGATATTATGGTTAAAGGTTACGCGTCTTCACAGATGGGCTACCAGGATTCCACGACTTGTGCTTATGTTGTCACGCACACTGATCAGAGGCTAAAAATCGACTTCTGTCAAAGTTTTTATAACTGGAAGGGTTCAAGAAAATTAAAACATAAGTTATTTTAAAGATGGTCGAGCAGTCTCAACAATGTTTTTATATTGCTGTTTGTAATTTTCTTTACAATAACTCCTGTGACCCAAAATGTGAGCTCAGCCACAGCTCATGTTTCAGTTGACTGTTCATGGCCTGTTGACTATTTAATCAGTTATTTAATCAGTGAATTCTTATCAGAGCTTCAAATTGGGCCATTTATCTCCCACCCAGGCGTTTCAGAGTGACCACAGGGCACTAATGTGATTCAAAAACAGAAGGATTTACAATAGAGATTCGTCTATGAAGATAATATGCCTCCTGAGGCCACCAGCTCCCCTTATGTGGTGCTTTACTGGAGCCACGTCGGTTCTTGAGGAGGGAAGTCTACCCAGCCAGATATGAGAGCACCATGACCAGGACACGGGGGTGACGAGAGGCTGGCCGAGGGATGGAGGGAGGTAAGAGGAGGGGGGATGTTTGAAGTGGAAAGAGATCCTAGAACTGTTTTATAGCTTTTTCTTATGCCCTTCTGCAGGGAGAAAGCAAAGGGGTGTTGTTTTTTTTGAAACACATAAAGTTTGAGATTTTGATGATTTATGGAGAAAGGAAGAGAGAGAGAGAAAGAGAGAGGGGGAGAGAAGGAGGGGTGGTGGCAGGGGGGTTTAAACATGATGCAAACCATTTGGAGTGGGGAGCGGAGGTTGCCAGCACAGCCTGCTCTGTTTAAACTGGAGAGGAAGTGACCGTATATACAGCATGCCAGCAAACTCCCTCTCCCTCACTGTCTTTCTCTATCTCTTCTTTTTCTTCAGCTCTCTCACACACAGACACACACACACACACACACACACACACACACACACAAATCTGAGTTTCAGAAGCTCAAGGGTGTACGTACACATACGCACACACTCATATCCACAAAAGGTCAAATGATGACCATTGGTTAGAGAGTGTGTTTGTTATTCTAATATTAGGTTTCTTTACATCACCGTCACCAGGCCCATCACCATTATTATCATTATTACTATTATTACAATCTGGAAGGCTGGGGGGTACACGGGAGAGTGAGAATAAAGGAGCGCAGAGGGGAGAAAAGAGCCAAGAAAGAGAGACTGAAAAATGAAAGACGGAGCAAGAGGGAGGAGAAGAGGTCAGCGTTTTCCCTCAACACCCGTCCATGACTTAATCTGATTCCGCTCTATTGAGACCTTCCCAGGAATGAGGATTTGTTGTAAGAAGTGAAAGACACAAAGAGTGAAATAGATGAACAGTGAGAAGGAGACGATGGAGAGGAGGGTGAAGAGGAGGTGAAGGAGAAGAGGAGCAGAAGAAAGAAGAGAGAGGTTTAGAGAAAAAATGTAGACCATGATGATGTTACATGATATACCAATTGAACTGAAGAATGCATTTAGACTACAAAATAAAGTGCATTAAAGGGATAGTTTGGGTTATTTGAAGTGGGGTTGTATAAGGTACTTATTGTCAGTGTATTACCGACAGTTATTTGCGGTCTGTAGTTTTGGAGAAACAGACATGAGTATGGGCACGGGAGAAAAATAATGAACTGCTGTGGACGAAGGCAGTTGCCATCTTGTTCCGACTGCGGAGCCGCCACGTTATTATATTAATATGGTGCACATGGTACAGTTTTGACATTGATATACTTTGTAATAAAGTAATCTGGATCCTTTGTAGGTTGTTTCAGTATATCTTTTGTGAAAATATGATAATTTTAAAGTCACACTCAGATAGTGCTTTTCTTCCTACCGGGAACACTGTGTTACGATGCTGTCTTTGACACTTGTGCTTCTGTTTGTTCAAAACTAATAAACAAAAAAAACATGTCCTTAAGTTGTCCTTACATCTTTGTTTTTACTTGCTGTACCAAACTTGTATTGAACAGAGACTCCTAAATCCAATCAATAAAAATATCAATCAAGCGTGAATTAAACTAAAATAGAACTAATAGTCCCCACGCTCTTGTTGGGGATTTTTACAAAGCAGACACAGAGGCCACCTATTTCTGTGGTGTCTGCCTCGGCTGTGGCGTGCCAGTCTAGACCTCACTAAACCGGAGCACTGTGGTCTGGTGATGTCATCCTAAAAAAACACTCGACAGCTAATTGGTTTATGATCACCTCCAAATTGGCTCCCAGTGGACTTTATCAAATGGAGAGGCTAACATGAGTGGAAAGGTTACTTGGCAGTTCAGAGGTTTAATCAGCTGCCCTGCTCTACCATTTTTAGTTCAGACAGAAAATAAAACCAAGCGCTAACATATAAGTGCTCATTTTTATTGGTACTCTTTCGTTTTTTCCAAATTCATTCTTAATAAAATTAAACCCAATAAATGGCAACAGACAGGATCTGTAATCCCAAAGCATGTCAACTAAAATAATAGCAAAGATATAGAATAGCAAGATTCTACCATGAGCCCTTCTGTTTGCATTACCAAAGAGAACCTACGGTGGATTTTGACTTAGGAACAATACACAGATGCTGAACAAAGCATGGAGTTTCTTTCCAACTTCAAGAACATTGACTCATGATTAAGGATTCAATGCTTTATTGCCATTTCAATGTGGTTGATAGGAATTTGCTTTAGTGAGCTAAAATAAAGCAAAACAAAAACCTCAAGACATAACCACACTGAGGATATAAAATAAGTGGGGAAAACATAAAATTACTATTATATGCTATAATGTATCACTGTTCTCTATGTCTTCATGTGTAGGGTAACATTTAATCACTACGCGTACATTCTTCTCTCAAAGTTCACTACTCGCACAACACAAACTGTAAATGCTTCAGTGTGCAAACACACGCCCACACGTGTGTGCGCCTGTGCGTTTGAGTGCGTCTGTGAGTGTGCGCTGTGCCGTTGTGTTGCTGGTGGCTCGGCTTCAGGATTGTGTCGAGGCTGTCTGTAATAAATGTGCCCAGGCGAGTGGGCCCAAAAAGATATATCACAAACAGGAGGGGAGGCAGAGTGCACAGGGGAAGGAAGAGGACGGAGCAAGTGGGGGCGAGAGGGGAGCGGAGTGGGAAAAGAAATGCAGAAGAGGAGAAAGGAGATGGGGGAGAAAGGGGAGGATCGATTGGTGAGGGAAAAAAGAAAGGGGGGCAGGGTCTGCTTTCTCCTGGGTCCTGCTATGTTTCCCATTATGTAAGCCCTGGTCACCGGCAGCATGCCAGCAGGCAAAATAAAAGAGTCTCTCTGGCTTGGCACGGCTCGTATTTTCCTATCCTCGGCACGGGGTCAGGGAGGGGTCAGGCAGCTGGATGGGGCGCTGGGGGGATTGTGGGGTCTGGGCTGGCCTCCAAAACCCAAAGGCCCAGGGTTCAAGTACCAGCTGAAAGCAATCAGGGGGAAATCTGGGAGTGCCACAGCTGCTCGCAGCAGCGTTGTTCTGTGGCTCAACTCTCTCTCTGACTCTCTCTTGTCCCACTTTTCCCTTCGTCGTTGACTGTTTCCCCCCTCCCCTTACGTCTTTTGACAGACAGACACACACACACACATATACACGCACACATATATACACACACACTGCATACTTTAAACATGAAGCCGTTAATACATGTACGCTGGTATGTGCATCAGGGTCGTGTTTGTAAAAGCGCTCATGTGTGCATGCGTGTTCTGGTATGTGTTTGTGAGGGTGAGCGTGTGTAAGAGGGGTCACTGAAAAGACAAAGAGGACACAAACAATGGTAGTGGTCCAGTCTGCTTAGACCACAGTGAATCTTACACTGCGGCTTTGTATGTGTGTTTGACCACAGAGCCTGAGCATCTCTGTGAATGTGCATGTCCTCTAATGCTGTATTTTACATCAGTGTGTGAGTGCGTTTGTGCATGTTTTGAAACAACACAACAATGTAAAGGTTCTTTAAAAGCTGCTTAACTCCAGTGTTCAACAATATCAAAAGTGCCAGCGTAAAATGAAGAATAAAAAGTACACGTGTGGTGAATTTTCCTGCTCTGGTTTTGGTCTAATCTTCGCCTCAGAGGGCATGAGAAATGCCAACAAATACAATAATATTCATATTAGTTACTTCCATTCTTTTTTGGAAGTTTAGACGTGTACAGTATTTTTCCCCCTGCAAGATGAGAGTCCACAAGGCACAAGAGGTCACTAAACAGTTTCTATTAACATTTCTATAGTATTTCTGATATACCTTGACATTGTGATACTACCTGATTCTGCTTATTTTACTGTTGACATTCATGTCAACCTAGCTCTCTCCGTTACATCCCTCCACTTTAACTGCAAGGATTCCTCCCCCTCAAAGAATTTATAAAAAAATAACTTTCTCCACCCACACGTAAACATGACGTTCTGAGTCATTTGCGTGACTGCAGCATTGATGTTATGATGTTGCCAATTCAGTTCTGGTGTTCTGTTTCCAACCCACCTCCCAAAAGGAAGCTGGATCAAGCACGTTTGTGAAGGGCCACAATTATATTGTTGATGTTTGGGAGATGGGTGCTTTGGCTCCTCTGCGACCCATGGTTACCTGCAGAGATCTTTGATTGTACCAAGAGAATACTCCTAGTTTCCTAAGGTAACAACAATGAAATGCCATGATGTATCATATTCATCCTCTTAAATATATTTTCGTGAAGGTAGATGATGATTCATATTTTATTCTGCCATGCTTTAAGATATGTTCTTAAAACATGGGCCGCATTTAAAGGAAACCAAACTATTGAAACATACAAACAGCAGTGTTGATCATGTTGCCCATTGTGTCAAGCATAAAGAGAACTGGATAAAGCATTCGGGGACTCGATTATTCCCATGAAAGTTGCTCACTGGCGCATGAAGCAAACAAGTCTGACCTCTGAGTATAAAATAATCAGATCTTTCGGCGGCCTTCCGCATCCACGGGCCCATAGAGCATACACACTAGTGTTTTCTTTAACCCCGCCTCCTAACCCTCAGTCCAGCCTCAGGTTCATTCATGGATGGAGGAAGGAAAATAACTCTGGATTGGGCTATTAGTGCATTTTACAACTTTTAGGACCTAATGATTGAAATAAGGGCTATTCAAGTGTTCATACTGGGAAGTTGATGTACCTAAAAAAAAGTAATATATTGGCTGATTTACAGACGTCTCTTTGCCAATGTAAGTCTATGGGAAACTCTTTTTGGGCCAAATGGCATCACATGAAGGATCAGGAAGTTGTAATTCCACCATTTGGCCACAAGTAAAATTAGTTTCAAAGCTCGGCGCTCTTCCTCGGGGCTTGGTATCAAGACTCAGGACCTGCATGAGACGACATTTTCCAACACCATCAATAAAACACAGTCACTTGATTAATGGATGAATAGTAATGTTGTAGCCCTCTTTTTTCTCCCCAAATGTGCAATAAAGCTATCTTGGCAGATTGCAGAAGCTAGACACCCTATTAAGACACCTTATGTTGTAAAAGGTTACTTATTAACACAGTATCCTATGAAACACTTGTTATCAAACCTCTCATCAGTTGAGAGATTAGTAGCTACAGCACCATTAAACTTACTCCAGAGCCATTCATCTAATAATGGACCAGAGATAGTGCAGAGCATCCAACAGGGGCCATTAAGCTTTGCATAATGTTTAATAGGGGCCATGGATCTCTGTTATGTCTCGCTTAATGTGCAGAGTAGATTGTCTCCTGGCCTGCTGTGTATCCAACGAGCTGGCACCGCTGCTCCTGCCAGAGCAAGAACCGTCCTCGCACATGAGCCAGGCTTGCAACCTCTGTTATCATCTGTATTCCCCATGCTTGTCTCTGGACTCCCTCAACTTATGCCCCCCATCCAGACACCTGAGAGGAGGAGGAAGGGTGAAAAGGGGGGAATGGACGGGGGAGGCAGACGGATCGAGCAACAGTGTGACAGAGAGAGTGGCAAAAACAGAGGAAGTGATAGAGACAGTGAGCCAGCCAGCTGAGCAAGACCCCAGACACAAAGGGCTGGGATGACACACACACACCCACACACACACACACACACACACACACACACACACACACACACACACACACACATGCACACAAACACTGACATTTGCTCACTTGTGGTCCAAGAAAAGGGGGGACTGACAAATAAGACTTGTGCCTGAGGCATGTGCTGGAGGAGACACCCACACTCGTTCGTCGAGTCGTTCCCTCGCTCGGAGTGACGGAAGGAGCAGGGCTGGCTGTCGTCAGCCTGGCCCAGAGCAGGAAGTGTGCTGGGGATAAGGCGGCCATGTGGCAGGATGTTATGGATTTCTAATTAGAGCAATTCATCTGTCAGCAAGGGCGCGCTTTCACTCGAGCTTTCTCTGGCCCTGCTCTCGCCGGACCTCCATACTTCACACTCCCAACTTCACCCACACTTTACAGGCGCATTCTTCACCCAGAGCGAACATGAACATGCACACATGTCCCCGGAGCCTTCGTAGTCATTGCTTGTCCAACATACTTCACCTTGGACTGACTACACCAGAACAAATAATTCAATCACCACCGCTCACATCAACCAAACAGTTTTGGGCTGAAGGGATCCCCTGAGAGAGCTCATTCTTCAATAGTGTAAAACCACGAGTGAGATAAGGACTCGCTAGTGCAGAAGGTGGAGAGGGAGGGAATGAAACCAGTTGTCTGAACACATAAACACCCCATGAGTAGTATTCTCAGCGTGCCTCGAGGCATGTGTTGCAGAGAGCGGGCTGATCCCTGGACAAAAGCGATAATGCTAAGTTGGATGCTCCAGTGGACTAACAGTACAGAGCAGCGAGCTCCCCGGGGAACAGACCCTGCTATTGTGTTACACCAGATATCCTGCTGCTGCTCTTTTGGACAGGGGCTGATAATCAGACAAATAAACAAACAAAGAGGAGGTGTGCTATATGGCTGACTTGTGTGTCTGTGCCTGTGTATGTGTGAAACAAGGAGTGATACTATAATCAACTGATAATGACCTGATTATTTGATAGAAAATGACACGGTTCAAAACATGGTCTCTGCAGAGCCGTGATTTTCTTGAATAGCATGATTTCTTCTTGCCATGCTAGCGGTATAGCTGCACTTCTGAATTTTTGAGTGGTGACAGTACATCATCTTTCAAACCGAGACAAATGGATTTCGGAAAATAGAAACAGTATTTCTACCTACAGCAGCAGAGAAGCTGTAAGGAGGGCAATGTTAGTCGGTTTGTGGGCAATTTAGTCCGGACTGTAATATCGCAACAGCTATTGGAGGGATTGCCATGGCATTTTTTAGACATTCATGGTCCACAGAGGATGAATCTCTATGACGTTAGAGATCCCCTAACCCATCTAGTGGCATCAGCTGACCAAATGTATCACTTAATTCAATAAAGTATACTGTACATCTGCTCAAAGGATCAGCACAGAATTAGATACATACTTTGTTGATAGCCTGACTTTTCCTTCAGTGCCACCAGCAATTTAGCTTTTTTTTGGAGGGAAATATTGGAAACATTTTCACAAACATGGGATGGATTGCCATGCAACTTGGAACAGACATTCATGTTTAACTCAGGATGATCATTTGGTAATCCCTTAACCTTTTCATATAGTCCAATAATCAAAATTTCTATTCGTCCAATACTTTGGTTAATGACCAAATAAGCAGAATTGATGACATTATGGCATCAGCCTGAGCCCAGTACTAAGATGGTAAACACGGTAAAAAATGTAGCTGCTTAAGTTTAGCATCGGTATTGTGCACCTGTATTAAAATGCATCATATGTAACAAGACTAAATTAAGAATATAAAAAGATGACAAACCATGAATTAGCAAAAAGGGTAGTATATAAAAAGACACGGATATTGTGTTTTGAAGAAGTCCTTCTTTATCACAGTATCCTGCTTCTACAGAAAGTCAAAGTCAAAGGTGAAAGTACAAGAGAAACTGAATCATGAGAAAAAGCAGCAATGGAAGAAAAAGCATGACGAGCAAGATAAAAGTGGGGAGGAGAAGGAAGACTCTACGTGCACAAGAAATGAGGAAGAGAAAAGAAAAGATGGACAGCGAGTAGGGATGACGAGAGGACCCGCAGTGAGGGAGTGATAAAGCAGAAAGAGGGTGTGAGAGAGAGCAGAGTGAGCTGGGTTGGGATGAGACGGGTGGGGGACGAGGGGGGAGGCTGTGCGAGGCCGGGAACACAGAGCAGCGGCCGGGGGGATGTTTAGATAGGTGCAGGCTGCCACTAGGAAGTCCACGCTCCAGTATAAACAGGCCGCCACACAACCCAGCACTCCCAACTGTGGGAGAAATCTGCCCTGAGACGCACGGAGTGGCGCTGGCCGACGAAGGAGGGAGGGAACGAGGGAGTCGGTGGTGGGAGGCAGGGGAGGATGGGTACATGTCCACTTTCAGAACCCCGCAGAATATATACACAGCTGAGTTTGGCCTCTGGACCCATTTCCTCTCGCTTCCCTCGCCGAGGTCCACGCAGGACTCCCGAGGCCATTTTGGTTTCTCTTATCTCAATGTAATCTCTACCTCATATACCCCCCCAATATACACACATGCAAAAGTGAAAGCACACATTCTGATGGGCACACATGCACACACACACACACACACATATGTGTTTATATCACTATACTTGTGAGGTTGTTTATTACACTATATTCAAACTGTTAACCTTCACTGCATGCCAAACTCTAACCGTTGATGCCTGTACTGAATCTTCAAAGCAGCGAGAATTGAAACTTTTATTCTAATAATATATCATATTCATGTGCAAGGCTTTGTGTAATGTGCAAGGGATAGCTCATTGTGACAAACCCACAAGAATGATCACTAGACCATGCACTTCCCCTACTTTGAAGATATTTTTCAACTCTTCCACAACATTATTGTTTTGGTTCACTCCCATGGCTGTCGACTGGGTTGTTTCCTTCTGCATTCAGATAGCTTCTGAACACTACCTGTTCAGAACCAAACAGCCGACAGTCAGAATTAGGACTGAGCTGGTGAACGTAAGAGGTAGTAGCTAAAGAACCAGATATTTTCCTAAGGAGTTGGTGGGGACCCAAAACGAGAGAGAAAACTGGACTTCATCAGGGAGCCAGAAAATATAGCTCCAATGAATGAATGATAGTGTTGCTCTGTATTTGATCAACATGTACATATGGGACGATTTGCTAACACATTTAACATAACTTTATAAGGTCATAATATGTCAGTGTTGGCCAAAAGCCATCAAGTAATGCAGCTTTAAAGGATTATTTCATTGTATTACAACATGGGTAATACTGTCCTAGTTTTGGACTTTGTCCTGTCAGTTATGCAAACATTGTACTCACCAATGTAATTGTTAAGATCTGGGAACATAGGCAAAATAGGCAAAAAACACGAGCTGTCAGGTTGTAAACAAGCCATCTCTGTAGCCAGTTTACCAAAACCCCTGACATCTTGATAATAATATCACAAATGGGAACAAAACCAAGAGATTGGTCTGTTAACAGTGACAATTTAAATGTTCTTCTTTCCCTCCCGAATAAGTTTGGGCAACCTTCGTTTTAGTGATGTTGCTGTGTGCTTGGATCTAAACAATTATTTTTGTGAAAATATTGTATTCATAATTGAGTAACAACATCTGTATCCCTTTGTCCTTACTGTGAAGGAGTTGTTTCATGTTTCTATCCTGATTGATGACATTGATGACATTCGGATCTTGAAATAAATAAAAAACACCCCCACATATACACTAGTGAACTGTCAATTATCCATTTAAACACACTAGCAGTCTGACACACACAAGTCTTGTGGTTTCTGTGCTACGCTGAGGGTTTTCAGGGGAAATTCCTTTGAAAATGAAACCCAGTGAAAAAATGGGCGGTAAATGAAGACAAACATTGCAAGCGAACCAACACAACGGCAAACCCCTCTGTCATATCACACACTCAGACTTCCAACTGACATCATGTCCTGTTAGGTATCATGTTCCCCTCCACATCACCTGGAGGAGAGCAGGCAGACACAGACACGCTCATGTACACATACTGCACCATTCAAGGGAGTCCATCTGCACCTGGCCCAGACACCTCTGAGCTTAGTGAGGAGAAAGGCCAGTCTCACCATGTTTAGTCTGTTCTTCTGGCCTTTCAAAGTGTGACAAGACCCATGAAGGGCTGAGGAGTAACTGAGGGGACTTACAGTGTCATGATGGATTCACAACTCTTCTCCTGTAGACGTATATTCAGTGGAATATTTACTCAGTCTCTGTCACTGTGAAATACTGTAGGTAGAACTAGACTTGGATAAAGAACACGGTTTTAGCTTCATGTTTTTGATTTTACACCTGTTTTAACCTTACAATCCCACTGTCTGGCCGACAGCATAGTCAGTACAAATTAACGCCATGCAGCTTAACACTATTCAAATCTACAGAAATGTATTTCAAATTGTAGCAGATAGCTCAAAGATTCCAAATATACCAAATATTGTGTATCAAGCTGAATTTTGGGGAAATATTTTACACAAGAGATGTAGACTATTTTCATTTGATAGTAAGGTGCAGCTTTTAAAAACATGGAGACTAGGGATTGAATATTTGACAGAATAAACATCATAGCTTCATGTCAGACGTGGAATAAAACTACTTTTCCAACCTTAAAGATACTTGATAGGAAATTAGATGTTAAGGGGTTGATGATCAGATATATTGAGCAAAGAATCAGTCAATTTCTGACCAGTTCAACCTTGTGAAAATACATCCAACCATTTTCTCTGTACAGGGATATGAACATTTAATTTGGCATTTATTTAAATGGGACATTTGAGGAGCACATTATCTGCATATTGCAAATCCATAGGTATGGACAGGTATTCACATCTTTACATATTTTGTATTTCATGTTTCTGTCATACTGTTGATTAGGAAGTTTAAAGTTCAAACTAATTATGCTACACAATGACAGCACACACAACAGTGTGTGTGTGTGTGTGTGTGTGTGTGTGAAAATATTATGCATAAATCTCCAGTATTTTTTCCTAGTTTTAGGTCATCTTGGTGGTCTCATCTTTAATCGCTTACTGGTTTCAGTAATTCGCATTTGTCCAGTAATATTCTTTCCTTCCCTACAGCTCCCGTTCCGGCAAATTTGATTATTTTTTGTTTCCTTAAATAAAACGTTTGGTTCATTTTACAAAACACGTCTGTCTCATATCAGCAACAAATCTGTGTGCCTGATCAATTCTCAAAAACAATATCTTAAGGTTGCTAAGCTTATATTTCCTGGGGCGTAATTCCCCAGTTGGCATTGTTGGTTCCCTCTCATTTCCCCCTAAGGCCCCGCCACATGTAGAATACTCCACACTTTTACCGTGAAGTTGTGGGTGACAAAAGAAAAGCTTCTGTAATCTACAACTCGTTATTGTGTGGAATTTCTGAACATCAATCTTCCAAAATGGCCACTTCACTTGTGCTCTGCTGGCTTCCCAGGGAAAGTCATTGCCCACTAGAATCAAATGTAACTGTTCTGTAAGTGCGTGTCATGGCTCAGTATCGCTGCCTTATTCTGTTGCAAATTTCATAAAAAGACCAGAAGAGTGTGAGGGCAGCTGAGGAGGAGAACACGAGTGGCCTAACAAGAGAGGACCAACACCCAGTCTAACACACACACACACACACACACACACACACATACACACACACACACACACGCACACACACACACATGCACACTCACAGACACACAAACTGACTGCCAGTAAACACTAACAAGTCCAGCAGCTCTTCCTGGAACAGCACCATGAAGCAGCTGTGAGTCCCAGCAGAGCCTGACTCTCCCACTCACTGGGCCTCTCACAGGCAAACACACACCCATGCCCTCACACACTGATAGACATACCACACACTCTCACACAAAAACCACACATGCCCTTTTTGTGTTGCTCACTGGACTTTATACTTGTTTCAGTTAAGGTTAAAAAAAATACTAAAATTGATTCGTTTTGGTTTGAAAGATTACGTATTCACACAAAAACTCAGACGTACAGACTGACCATTTCAAATCAGATTACTTTTATTCTGGGTGGGTTTCCAAATCATGAAAAATATATCACTTTTTATCTCACAAAATTGTGAAGTTTGTGAACCCAACATACCCCCAACCCCAAAAACTGCTTCGCCAGCAGGCCATGCCCAGAAAGTCTACATTCCCACCTAACCATGACCATCCAAGGAGCCTTTCATGATAACTCCTGGGCCTGCAGTTATCCCTGATCCTAACCAAGTTGTATTTGTTGCCAGCCTTAACTATAACTTGACAATACTTTGGCTGCCACCTATGACCACAATCTTTCCCCAACATCAACAATCTCCAGTATCATAAACCTCTTGAGCAGCAGCTAATCTGTACCTCACCAAATTAAGCTGCACTTCACAGCATGGTTTACTCCACCCTCAACCTTTTCTCCTCACTTTACTCCTGATAGATTCATGTCTAACTGTAACTGACAAAGTATTGGTGTCTGCACATGGGCGAGGAGCGACACATTGACATGTGTTGGCCACAGCTCATGATGCTCTGCAGACATAGCAGACAATGTTCACAGAGTCATAAAGATATAATTGTTATATATATCTAAATTACCTAAACCCTTAGGTAACACAAACATCATCTAACATGGCATGTCTAACTCAAGGTACCCTCGTAAATTAGAAGTCATGGTATTGCTGCATAGTGCAGGATATTCCAATGAAACTAATGCGGACTTACACAATGAGTAATCTACACATCAAACCTCTTACTTACTTACTTACTCTTACCCACACACACACCCCCCCCTCCTCCACACACACACACACACACACACACGCACACACACACACACACACACACACACACACACACACACACACACACACACCTAGACACACCCTGTGAATTAAGGAAGAATCATCATACGCTTCCCTGCACCAGTATCTTGGTGTCCAACAACATTTTGTGCATGCAATTACAGGTGAGGGAGGGGGGGTCATACAATATACAGAATAAGATGAATTTAGGAAGTGTGCCCACTGTGCAATGAAAAGATCTAAAACTCCCTGTTCCTGGCACATACTTGACAACAATGATAACAGACGATTTACCAGATTTTGTGGTATTCCCAGATCCTGCCAGTTTCAATGTTGACACACAGTGATTCGGGTCTTCCAAAGAAAATATCTCATATCTCTGCTCTGTGCACTGTTACAGTAGATGCATTTTTTTGAGGTTTCACATCAGCTATACCCAAAAACCAACCAGTGAGAGTGTGAACCAACCAGACTTGTACAGATTTATCAAACTTAAACCCTAACTTATTTTAACAGTTGTGAAGAAACATTGTTAAACCAGTTGAGTCATCTTCCAAATAATTCGCTGCCTTAAATTCCAATATTCCTGTGGTTTCATCCTCCTGCTTTTAATAAAAAGTCCAGAATTTCATCAACCTTTGGGCAAGTTAGGGGATTTATTTAGACAAAAACAAATTGCTGCACTGACTAACAGACAGGCATTATAATGTTTCCAGCATTATACATATACATTTCATATTGTGCACAATAATTCAAAATATCATGTATTAATGTAAAGTGAAAGGATAAATTGGAGACATAGCCTGTTGAAATGCAGGGATAGCTCTCTCACCACATAAAATCTTTAACTTGCTGACACTATCAAACCTAAGTATCCAAATGTTTCATTACAGTGCACAAACAGACTGGAAGAGGATGTAAGACGCACGGCTGCACTTTCAGTGACACAGTTTCCCAGGCTTTGCTCCGGCGTGCGTCTTGCGTCACTACTTCTGGTCTCATGTGGTTTTTCTGTGGTTGCAATTGCTCCAGTTCAGAGAGAGAGCGCACTAAGCTTCTAAAACAGCTCTCATGATCATGGATCCATCCTTGTATACTCACTCACTGTAAAACATAAAAAACAGCACTGGTAGACTACCAATCAGAACAAAAACAACTGAGAGAAATTATTTCAGGTCCAGCATTCCCACATGGGAAATCTCCTCAAGATTTCCCTGAATGAAGTCCAGAGCCACTTGGAAGACTTGAGTTCGGACTTGGGCCCAAAATGAATGACCTTAGCAGATGGTTCAGTAGGAATGCTGGAGTCACTGTGGTACTGTCTTGTGCTCCGACCCTCCTCCGTACTGATGTGAGCCACAGCCATTTCATTACCTTCCCCCTCTGCCCTGTGATACGCAGCCCTAAGGAGCAAAGTGAGTGATGAAACCTGCTCCCTCCCCAGAGTCCCTGCCCTCTGGCCATACTGTGTGTGGATCCAGAACGACAGGGTAAGACAGCTAACAGGCAGTGATGAAACAATCCTTTGGCTCTGTCGTTCAGGACAAAAGATAAATGGAAATGCTTAAGTCTGCAGGGTCTTAAGTTTCCCTGCTGTACTTTTCGATCCAGATAGAGATGTGGCAATAGTTTTGTATATGTGTCAATCGAGAAATTAAACAGTACCTGCAATGCTCTGATCGACCAGCTACTAATAGTTATTGGGCCGATTTTCGTTCTAAACAGTTTGATTTGGGGTCTCCATAAAAGGCCGATCAGAAGAGTCGATCACATGACGCATCAATTCTGAATTGAAACATTTTCAGTATTCATTTGACTGTTTTCTCAACACGCAGTCTCGTCAAATACCGACGGTTGGTCAGTGTCATGCATCTGGGTCTGAAACAGACAAACCACACTTTCAACTAACTAAAATGATGATGGGCTGTTGGTTGGACAATCTTGCTCTTTTGAGGTTAGTTGCACCACTATGTTCAATAGCTAGTTGCTAACTGTTGGAAACAACACTGAGGAGAGCAGTAGAATGAGCCGAGCTGATTCAAATTTTGCAGCTGAATCCAAAACAATGATTGGAAATAGGCTAAAATGTTGAGAGTCAAACAATTCATTTCCTGAATTCAGGCTTCTCAACTCCTCTCTTCTCTATGAATGTAAACCTATTAATTCCTTTCACAACGAGCCTGCTGAAGTAAGAGGAATTGTGAGGCTCCACAGGATGTGTTGACAGATTGTTTTTCTTATTCTCTTGCTAATTTGTGCCTGTATTAGAGCAGCTTTTGCTGTGTTTGCAGCGCAAAAGCTTCCGCCAGCTCTCCCTGCACTATCTGTCGAAGTGGAGCCTCTTCTTTGTGTTTTATGGCAGATTGCAACCATTGCTTTTGAGGTTGTATAATGTCCCCAACTTTACAGGCGACATTGTTGCGTCTATGGGCGTTCTAGCAATTCTTCAAAATAAAAGTTCTCTGCTTGCATCTTTTTATTTGGGGGGTCAAATGCACGTGTTCTAAATATAAGGTGGGAGCATGTCCCCTGCGTCCTCCCTGAAAATCTCCACCAATGTGTATGCATGGTCATGCATCAAATGAACCAAGAGTAAACACAATAAAAGTGCACCTCTGTCTTTTGTAGACAGCTCCTCAAACCTGGGCGCCCATTCAGACGGGGCAGTCAGCCAGGATGAGCTATCACTCCGCTGAATGAGTCCATCCACCAACCATGTGTCTGTCCCAAGCAGTAAAGAGAGAAATGAGACTACCCAGTGACCGCTGGTTTATAATCAGTCAAACACAGGCGTGTCAGCTCTGCGCCCCGCGACACTGTGCTATGCACACTAAGCAGAGCTTGCGGCCCAGCGAAGTCCCGCTAAGCTCTGACAGTCTGCCTTGCCTTTTGCTAAATTGAATCAATTCATTCTCATGACCCATGGCAAATCAACGTGACCAATTTACATTGCTGTCTCAGCCGTTGCTGTCAGAGCAGCCCCTCTGGTACATCAGGCAGAGATACAGGTCCTGCCAGAGATGACAGTGTGGAATTTAAACATTTCAAACCGTGGAAAGTGTAATATTCATTTTTCTCGTAACTTTGGCCATGTGGGATTTGGCACATTCATCACAGGGACAGTATAAGAGGACTAATGCAGCTGTGGCATGGCACTTATCACAGTGTGGATTATTATTGGATCGTGACACAAAACTCTGGATTATGTCTTAGTCCTCTCTGTGCTTGTAATGTAAAACTTGGATTTGATGTTGAGAATGAAATCTCCAGCCACCTTCTTACAGTGTAGCTCTTCTGCCCCAGACACTTACAGGCACATATATTAGTATGATCAGGTTACATTCTCTGCAGGCTTTAAATGGTAAAACTGACTTTACATGACAGCTTAGGACCAAGTTGAAATATCCAGGCATCCATCAGTGTTTGTGAGAAGGGTGAGGGGTAGAGAAAGCAGAAAGAGTGGGAAAAGGAGAGTAAAAGATAAACACAGGTAATGGGATTGAGCAAAGAGAGACGAGAAGGGTAAATCCAACAGAGGATGGCCGCTGAGAGAGAAGAGGTAAATTATTATGGAAAATCATGTTTTGTCACCCAGGTTGATTTTCTGATGTGCTGGAATGCATATTCAGATGAGTTCCTTAGGTAAGAAGGAGCTGCTGCACTTGTTTGTGAGTGTGTGTTTGTGTGTGTGTGTGTGTGTGTGTGTGTGTGTGTGTGAATACATGTGTCACTTGAAGGGAACAAATCATTTAAAAGGAAAAACTGTGCAGAGAAAATAACATGTATAGTGGCACTGATGTGCTGATAAAATCTACACACGTGTACAACTCCACATCGTTGAATAGAGTTAAGAGCCTCTCAAGAGGAAACAGTGTGCACTGTGAACACACTCATAATGCATGTTGCAATGTCTGTGAGTTTTGTCTTGTGTGTCTGACTGATTGAGAGAGTTGCGTTTTCGTGTGTGTATGTTTTACATTGTGTGTGAATATGTGTGATTAAGGAGGGGTTGGGGGACTGCAGGTGGCTTGCTCCGGTGTCCTGCCAAGAAAGCAGAATACCCTGGGGTGAGGTGGAATAAATGAGAGTGGGAGAGGTGAGGGAGTGGAGGAGGAGTGCAGCAGAGGAGGAAGGGAGAGCAGAGGGGACTTGATTTAGATGGTGGTTATCATAATCGATTAAAAACTGTTTTCTCTTTAGTTTCAGCGCCCTGTGTCTCTCGCCGGGGCTCGGGTGGGGCTTCCAGGGAAGGGCCAGGCCAGGCCAGATGACTTCATTGCCATATGGTATCTAACCTCTCAGTCACACTCATTTACAACAATACAGCACATTCCCATTCTCCAAACACTCCCTTTGTTATGCAGCACTCAGTAATTCTGATAAAACCATGCCCATACTCACCGCTCAGTCAGCCTAGGTGGAACCTACAGTAAGTGGCCTCTAACCACAGTCAGCCTCCCTGATAGATTACTGGTAAACCTCCTGTGAGTTTCTCATAGATCAGTTTCGTGCTTTTGCAATCTGTTGTGTCTGAAGCCACACTGTTAGAGATCTGCCTGATCTCACAAGCAAAATTTGCTGATCGTCTGAAATGTTTGTTTCCTGTAGTAGAGCCATAGCTGAATTAGACTGTTATGGGGCCTTAGGGCAAACTAAGGGCACAGACACCGAGCTCCATTTTGGAGTAACACTACGTTTTTTATACATTTTTTCATCAAACTCTCAGCAAGATAATGAATAAGGCTATTTCACAAAATGTTAAACTATTTATTTCGCTGGTGCAAATTCACCAAAAAAAATGACAATTGCTAGATGCCATTTTTTAGTTTTGGAGATTCTGGTGGTGGGGTGTAGCCCTCCTAACTTGGTCAGTAGTCCGGCCTTGTGTAGAGCGCAGGCTGAGATAACAAGTCAAAAGTCAATCCTGTCCTCTGCGGATTTAGTCATTTAGTGTCTCTATTTATTCTTTCAAGGCCTCCACCATCCAGCTGGCTACTGGCATCTATTCAACAGCTGGTCCAACAGTGTTATCTTCATGATACAAGACTGTTTACACCAAAACAAATGAAACCACATAATTGTACAGCACAAAGTATACCTGAATATGACCAAACACACAGCCACATATCGAATCCAAATCACAGCAATGGTCTCAACTGCTGTCATAACCCAAAACCAAAAGATCCCAGTGGGACTGAGTGTGCAGTTAAAGCATTGCATACTTCTGTAATTACTATGTGTTTTAAAGAAAATGTTGCCTTTATAGAAGTCAATAGAATTAGGGGTTACAGTAGGCTGTGCGTAGTGAGAGGAATATGAAGAGAGAGAAGAGTAAAGACGCTTAGAAATGCACAGCAAGCCAGTGAACTCTTGTTGGTAATGGCAGAAAATATGGAATGCATTACGGAAGTGACAGAGTTGAGGATGAAGACACAAACAAACACATAAATCCGCCATAGACAGACACATAGACGGTTTTAGAGACACCCTCTGCCATTGCTATCGCTCTACATCTGCTCTGTCCCTCCTTCTCTCTCTGCCTTTATCACACCATCTTGCAGCCCTATCCCTCACGTTCTTGGTATTGCTCTCTCTCTCCCCTTTGCGCCCCAAATCATCTATCTTCGGTTTCCGTCTCCAGTGCCCAGGGTGGACCGGGTCCCACTGCCGCTGTCCATCTTCCTCCTCTTGTTTTCCAGCCTGAGGCCCAGAGAGAGAGGCAGAGAAAGTATTTGCCCTGTCTCTCCCTCTCTTTGGCTGTGTCTTGGCTGCTCTATAAAGGTTAGTGAGAGCATGGTGTGGGTGTTGGTGTCTCAGGGTGAGTTATGGGTACTACAGCCAGGGGACCCCAGAAAGAATCGAGTGAGCGTACTGTTGGGAGAAGGATGAAAGAGAAAAAGAAAGAGGGAGGGATAGAGTTAGGGCAATTTAAAGGTTCAGAATGCCAAGTGCTGATGTGTTTGTTTTCCATCACTGCTGTTCCGGGCAATGACAGAGAGAGAAAACAAACGGCAACACTGATATATTACACACAGACTTTCAACTCTATTCTCAAAGCAATAATTCTACGATAGAAGTGCCTTGCTTTCGTCGCCAAACCCTGGTTATCTCTTCATATCAAATCTTCACACGTGGAATCTTGGAAAGAGTTAAGTGACTTCAAAACAATGTTTAATAGTTTTGCTCACGGGAAGAAAGAAGAAAACCTAAACAATGTATGTGTAAGCCCGTAACTGTGAGCGTGTCTTCACAGCAGACTGCAGCTGCTGAGATGAACATGAACAGACTGGTGGTGTTGGTTACATTAGCCATCACAGAGGCTTGACCAGAGCGCACATATTCACGACATGGCGCCTGTTCAAAACCATGACTTTTACTGTATCA